>VYXC01002454.1:62129-82174 GCA_013397175.1 Platysteira castanea | reverse complement strand
CCCCCCCCCCCAATTTAGGTAAGTAGTTACTTTGTTTAGCAGAAAATTCAGTTAGAAAAACCACCCAATATTATTTTTCACAAATCAATCAACTGGTTTGAGTGCATTTATCTAAACCAGTGCAGGTGGTTGTTTCATTGGCTGAATGGCTGACACTCATCTTCATAGTCCTACTTAAGTAGACCTTTAAATATTGTTGTACAGCCTGTAGTGGCTGCTAAGTCCCAGATAAGCTCAGTCTTTCACGGGTCTCACTGAATCACAACAGAGTTTTGGTTTTGAGCCGAACCTTGGTGAAAGTTTGAGGGGAAAGCAAGCTCATGGTCAGAGACAGTATTAAGTTCTACTTGCTACCTTCCTGTGCCAGAAGACACTTCTACAAGGAGGGTCTGCCTCTCTCAGGGTGGTTCTGGAATTCATTCCTGACAGAGTCTCAGTATACATACAACAGTGCTGTTGATCATGAAGATCAGTTTTGTTAGTTAGGCAAAGAAGAAAAAGTAGGTGTAGTGACTGGTAATTCCATTATAAGTCACAATTAATGTGACTTATAATGTGACACATTATAAGTCACATGCAGTGAAAAGCACCAAGTATTCACACCCTGATCTAGAGTTACATGGGTCCCTGTCTTGTGCCTGAATGAAATGGGTGACACAACATTTTTTGAAATACTACTTGACAAATGGCTGACTATATTTGACAGATCCTTTATCCAAACACTAGATAGCATCATAGTGTTTAGAGACAAGTACTGTAGCCTGGCAGCAGCAGTGTGCTTGGAAAAGTAGTAGGATTATTGTTTCACATAGATCAAAGAAACATATTTTTTTCAATACACCTGATGAGGGGAAAGCCATCCTTAAAGGAAAGAATGAAGGAAATTATACTTTAATCACTCTGCTCCTACTAGGCAGAGAAGAAATTAAAAGTGACTCACAAATGCTGTCTATGAGGACTGAAATAGATAGTGGTAGGTAATCTATCAGATAATTCCTCAGCAAAGGTATTCCTTTAGTACAGCAGTTCCTCAGATTAGAGGAACCTGTGAATCACAGAAAATGAAGAGCAACAATTCTTTTCAGAAATGTGAGAAAAGGTTTTCAAGAAAGAGGATGAGAAACATCAGCAGGTTGGAATGAAGGACTTTGTGGTCTCCCTGCTCAGGGTTTGCTTGACCCTAAACCTCATGCTGATTGACAGTATACATGTAAACCCACTCGAGTAGAAGTTACTCAGTGTGCAGACTGATCCTACTTCATACATCCAGTATGCTTCATCAGCCCTTTCCTGCCTATGATATTAGTTTTCCTTCTTTCTTTATTTAACCACTAACTAAAACTGAAGTGCTATGTGAAAACAATGTCAGATCCCAAAGAAACCACTGAGTCTCATTTCTTCACCTAAAATACGGAAAAAAGGTTTTAAATTTTGTTAATAAACCCAGGCCTTTTACTTTCTAGGCACACACTCTTTACTGGAGGGACAAAGCAAAGGTAATCTTTGGAGTTTGGATCATTAGTGCTTGTCTTCACTGAAAGACTACTTGCAAAGCTCATGCAGCTTTCCGCTCCTTACTTTGCAGAATTATGCAATCTATGTTGGCTATTCCACTGCTGGATAAACTCCCCTTGTTGACCCTTCTGCTCACCAGCTTCCACCCCCAGATCTGCAAACTAACTGTATCTGTACTGAATGGCCGATTCAAGCCCTCACAGCAGGGGTGGAATGTGATTAACAACTCATGAAAGCAGATCATCAACGTGGTTTTACTGGAGGGGCAAATTTGTTGAATATTTATGGTGCATAACTTCAGCCAATTGTTCAGAAGCTCCAATATACAAACCTCTAGAAGACGGTAAAGGAAAATGGCTGTCTCACACTGAGAAAAGTCCCTCAAAACAAAACATTTAGCAGTTTTCTTCTTTAAAAAAAACACAACTGTGCTCCAGTTCCTACAGCTGCAAACAACATTAGAAATAGTTAAGGCAGACCAGTATATAAAGTGAAATCATAGGCCACAAAAATTTCTTATGTTTTATATCCTGAGGGTAACAGCATAAACACAGTAATGCATTGCAATTATGCAATGCCTTTGAGCTGAGGAGCCCAAAATGTTTTACAAAAGTGGGTAAGAACTAAGCTTTTGAAAGACTTAGAAATAGCAGTAGGGAGTCTTCTATGTGGAGCTATGCGAGAAATTGATTATTTTTTCTGTGATTCTCTGGCCAAAATGAAAAAAAAAATTAATAGAATGTTCATTTGTGTCAATAAAAGACTAATTTCTTATTTTTTTGATGAAAATGAAGGTCACACATTCTTTTTTTCCATCTAAAATAAAATATTCTCTTTTATTTTGCAAATCAAACACTTTTTCTAATATATCTTTTACTTAAAATGTAATAACAAATAAGTAATGTTGTATTTTTAGAAATAGTGACATGATTGACAATTTTTATCTCATTTTGAGGTCTTTTGATTTGGATACAAATTCATTAAATATTTCTGCTCTTCTCCTTTCTAATTAATGAAGCTCGGTTCCACTCTGCTCCCATTTATGTCACTAATAGTTCTACATCCTGAATTTGCAGCAGTAACTGGTCCTGGATGGTGATTGATGTAACGATTCAATCTGAAAGCCATGTTGTGATGCCTGAAATACACTTCAGTGCATTCCAAGCCAAGCCAAGCAGGGAATGGATGGAGTTTCAAGGCAAAGAGTAACTCCACTTATTAAGAAGCTATGAGTAATGCTAATAATAAAGGCTATCCATATTGTGAATTATTCTTAGTGTAAAATGAAATATCTGAAATAATCCTTGCTAACATTCTTAACATCTGAAACAATTAAATTAAACAATATGAAAGGAAAGAAGCCATGAAAACTTTGACTGACTTGTGTTTCATTCATATTTTGAAATTTGTAGGGATTTTTACAGTATCTATGATTAGACAGGAAAATGTAAAACAAGAAAAAAAGGGAAAATAAGCTCTTTGGTTCACCAGTTTCCAGGAAAGCATTGTGGTTGGCCTAGAAAAATCTCAAGCACATAAGTGTGACCATTCTTCTGTTGTACTCTGGGAGTGCAGTGTGTGCCTGTCTCTGGCTGTAGCTTCCTCTACTTATAGAAATTTTATTGAAAGGACCCTGGAAATAAGTCTGGCATCTAACATTTTTGAACTGAAGTTCTTAATTTTAATTAAGTCTTTTCTAATTCTAAATAAATCGCCATAGTCTAGGATATAGCTTTTGAAGGCTTATGCTCAAGTAAGGTATTTGACCATATAGAGCTGTCCACAAGTTATCCTCTCCAGACTTGAATTTTGGCATAATTAAAGACATTAGTGTTAGGGAATCAATCACACCTTTTACTGGGGTCTAATGCCAAAGGAGGAGTTTATTCTGAACAGAAATTCCAGCTAAGGATTTGGCAGTGGTGAGTGTCAAATGCAGGAAAGACCTCAAAAGATGAAGGAAAGGCCCTTAAAAAAGGAGCTGTCTGAAACAGGAAAAGCTTTCTACTTTGGTTGTCAGTAATATGTGAACTAAGACATGTGCAGATGTAACTACACACACAGCCACACACTCTATTTGTACCCTGATTAGATTTTCATATGCATATTGAGATCTCAAAAATATTTCTCCAAAGTGAGCACCTTTTAGTGCACAGAGATGAAGCAGAAAAAAATACAGGCTCTAATATAAGGGATCAACTTCTCAGATGTTACTGCAAACAACTTTCCTGCCTTCTAAATCTCACAAAGTCAAGGTAATTTTAATGACTATGAAAACACACACAGTCACTGAATCCTGTCAGATATTTTTGTTCTTCAGAGTCTGATAATGTGAATACAGAAGGTTTTCCATAGCATGCCCAACTTCCCTTGTCTAATCACATCTAAAAATGAATAGACTGAGAAAATAATTTTATTTTTGACTCTAAGAATCCCTTTAAGATTTGGATTTTGGTCAAAGATATTGCAATGTTGTTTTCAGCCTGCAGATTGTTTTTCTTATTATGAAGTTTTGATATAAGAACAATTTGATTTTTCTTTTTCCTCAGGCTGGTTGGTAAGTCTCTTCTCTGAGAATCAATCTCTGTGAACCATACTGGAGAATTCATTATTTGTGACAATATAAATATATAAATAGAAAAGACTGGAATATGTTTCATTACTTATATTCATGTTTCAAAGAGTAGATCCATTCAAGATGCACTGCTTCACTATTCTTTTTGTGTAGGAAAGTATAATATGTTTGTGGTTAAATATCCTCAAAAGATTCCTCCTCTTCTTCTTTTTTTATAGCTTTGTCTCATATTTCCCACAGCCATGAAAGACCACACAAATAAAATACTTCTACAAAATGAACAGCACAGTATCACAGAAATCATCTTTGTTAATTTGAGCACATAACAGTTGTCAAACTTGATACTAATTTTTAATGTGAGATACTTACTGTCTCTTTTTCTCTTGTCTTCAAGAAGGATAGAAGATGATGCCTTGTTTAAAAATTAAAAAGGAGATGCCAGTAACTGTTTCTATTGCTCTGTATGGAACCTAAATTCTTCTGTAATCCAGGAGAAAATAATGTAGTTACTTATCTAAGAACAAAAGACATTCCACTAAATTCATACTGCTTGGTGACATAGAGCAGGATAAATACTGTAAAAAAACCCAAATATACTCATACATTTTTTAAAAAAGTACCCTAGCTGTGATAGCATTCTTTTAATATCCTGTTTCCAAGAATACTCCAGCAACATTTTTTTTCTAGAAGAAACATGTATAAAAATAGAAAAATATTAGCATGAATATTTCAGAATGTGTGTGAAAAGAGAAATTATTTCATTTTGTAAGCGTTTGTATGTAAAATACATTTCCCAGACTCAATAACGTACTTAAGCATATGGGTTTTCTCATTATTTTTGAAATTCATAATTATAGAGATGAGAAATAACTTGAAAGTAGTATATTACTCAAAAGTTTCATTCACTTCTTAGAAAGATGGATTTCATATACGTAGATAAATCAGAACACAGATGATACTCTTATTAGAAGAGATAAACCATGGAAACAAGGTGTCACATGAAATTTTTGCCTTCCATTCAAAATTAATTTAATTCTGAAAGTCTAGGTCTCATAATGGACTTGTAAACAAGATGCAGAGTAAGGTTGCTTAAAGAGAAAATGCTTGATAGTTGAGTTTTTCAGAATTTCAGAATTTTTGAGTAGGCAAAAAAAGAATATAAATTATTTATGATAATTTTTTTCATCTACTAGTTAGAAAATTATCCACTTAAAAGGAAGAGACAATCTTCTTTAAATTCATGATTGGTGACACCCAGGTTTTTTATATTTCTAGCATTTTTATTAGTGTGGTCTTTTTCTGCTTAAACAAAATTATTCTATTTGCTAGCAGATTCATTCTGGTTGAAGTCAGTGGTACCAGGGCAGGCGTAGGCCAAGACTGCAAATATGTAACCGAATTTGTCTGGGGCCTTGTTAGTACCTGCTCATTAGTTTTCATCCAATAACTATTGAAGTCAACAGAAAATCCTCCAATATACCATGGCTACATCTCTGAGCTGTGAATACTGCAAGTTCCTTGTTCTGTGAAGTCAACATGTACTTTAACAGCAATTCACTTCCCTGATAAGTTCATTACTTTTCTTGGTAGATCATTCCATTTTTATCACATACAAACAGTAATTAAAATATTTTCTAAAAGTCATAGAGCTATCTGTTCATTAATATTTTTTTGTACATTCTGTATTTGTGCCAGACTTCTGTTCTTATATTCTTGAAAAAAAGCTATTAATTTGTATAGTGTGACAGAAATTATCATTCTCTCGGGGCAAAAAAGTTCAGCAATTCTCATTCTTGTTATATTTAGGTGTAGGTACCATACAGACTTCTCTATTGTTTTCAGTTTTTTTCATTTTCTCCTTCTTTTTCTCTTTCTTCTTTTCTTCCTCGATTTCCTTCCTTCCTTCCTTCCTTCCTTCCTTCCTTCCTTCCTTCCTTCCTTCCTTCCTTCCTTCCTTCGCTCCTCTTCTTGATTTAAGAAGAAAAAGCATAGACAATTTTTTATCGTTTTTGTACAACAGTGACAATTGCTTGATGTCATTCTTTTTTTTTGGTACTGATATGCTATTACTCTTGCAAAATCAATTGGCTCTGCAGCTCTCAAAAATTGAAGGACTCTTAAAATAGCCAACAATAAATCTCTAGTGTTTAGTTAACCATCAAAGTAAGGAAAACACTGGGCAGGCTGCTTAAAGCAAAGCAAGTACACTAACCATGTCCTTTGGGATATTTTCCAGTGATTTTCTCATACTGGAATTTTCAAGCTGAAATTCAAAAGCTGAGAATATCTTTTCTTATTTCCTCCTACTAAGAGTAGAATAAAAGCTTACCATATAAGCATTCTCAGTAAGTGAAAATATATATAAACTCTTTATATATAGAGTTCCAGAGTTATGATTTTTTCAGACCTTGTTTTAATGTTTTAGATTCTGAACAGTCCTAAATGCTTTCAGCCATCGTATAATTTAACATTGAGTCATTCTGCATCCCTAAAAGAAACCTTCTCTTATGCATGATTACATATTGTTAAAATGGATAGGTTAATTTTGCAACATGAATTTTTCATGGTAGCTTTTCTGCTACTATTTTAGTCTGTTTTTAATGATATACTCAGTGCAACAGCCCTCTTATATACAATTACAATTTTTAAAAGTCACTAACTTTGGTTACAGCTATATACATAATCTCAGACTCTCTCCTGTGGAAGAGTTTGCACGGACATTTTTGTGTGTTTCTACACCCAAACAAAGATATTTGGCAGAACATGCCACACTTCAGCCAAGTAGAGTGGATCTGCATTACATACATACATATGTACATACATACATTACATTCATACATACATATATATATATATATATATATATATATATGATTTATAGGAGAGAACTCCTGGGTACAGGAGGTCCATTTGCACCACAGTATCTAAGAATCTGCTTTTACTTTTGCACGCAACACAGAGACACACAACCACAAAGACACACAGAGAGACATACACACAAAAAAAAATAAAAAAGCACCTTTGCTGTTGTATTTAAAANTTTTTTGGTACTGATATGCTATTACTCTTGCAAAATCAATTGGCTCTGCAGCTCTCAAAAATTGAAGGACTCTTAAAATAGCCAACAATAAATCTCTAGTGTTTAGTTAACCATCAAAGTAAGGAAAACACTGGGCAGGCTGCTTAAAGCAAAGCAAGTACACTAACCATGTCCTTTGGGATATTTTCCAGTGATTTTCTCATACTGGAATTTTCAAGCTGAAATTCAAAAGCTGAGAATATCTTTTCTTATTTCCTCCTACTAAGAGTAGAATAAAAGCTTACCATATAAGCATTCTCAGTAAGTGAAAATATATATAAACTCTTTATATATAGAGTTCCAGAGTTATGATTTTTTCAGACCTTGTTTTAATGTTTTAGATTCTGAACAGTCCTAAATGCTTTCAGCCATCGTATAATTTAACATTGAGTCATTCTGCATCCCTAAAAGAAACCTTCTCTTATGCATGATTACATATTGTTAAAATGGATAGGTTAATTTTGCAACATGAATTTTTCATGGTAGCTTTTCTGCTACTATTTTAGTCTGTTTTTAATGATATACTCAGTGCAACAGCCCTCTTATATACAATTACAATTTTTAAAAGTCACTAACTTTGGTTACAGCTATATACATAATCTCAGACTCTCTCCTGTGGAAGAGTTTGCACGGACATTTTTGTGTGTTTCTACACCCAAACAAAGATATTTGGCAGAACATGCCACACTTCAGCCAAGTAGAGTGGATCTGCATTACATACATACATATGTACATACATACATTACATTCATACATACATATATATATATATATATATATATATGATTTATAAGAGAGAACTCCTGGGTACAGGAGGTCCATTTGCACCACAGTATCTAAGAATCTGCTTTTACTTTTGCACGCAACACAGAGACACACAACCACAAAGACACACAGAGAGACATACACACAAAAAAAAATAAAAAAGCACCTTTGCTGTTGTATTTAAAAAAGCCTTACAATTAAAATTGAACCTAAACTTCTGGTCTGTTTCTCTGTTTTTACTTTATGTCTCTCAAACATGAGTAGAGAGAATTGACATTTGGTAGCCATCTTTTGTCTACTCAGCAAAATGGAAGGTTAAATTGACAGAGACTGACACTGAAACAGTCATTTAAGATGAAATTAATGGAGCTAGAAGATGCTGTACAATATCCCACTTTAAGTTACAGCAACAACAATAAAGGTTCCTAAAGAACAGTCTGTTACTATCAAATTTGCCAATAGGTCAACACAAAACTGCTGTACAGCAAGGAGCAGTAACTGATAGAAAGAGGAGAGGTTAGGCAGACAACAGAAGCACAAAAAGCATCTGTGTTGGAACTTCTTTTTGTTCTACAAAGAAACAGCTTTGGATCGTCCCCATGTGGAGGATGATAGAGATAAGAAGCTCTCTGGTGGTAAGCATCTGGGGTAGGAGGGAAGATCATAGGATATTGTGGGATTCTCTTTGTTTCTTTCTTTAACTGTGTATGTCTTTTCTGGTTTTTGAAGCTTGTCCAAACCCCAAGGCTTCTGAAGTTCTTGCATCACTCATTTTAACTTTTTTTTTATATAACAATGTCAGAGCAATGTGTATATATGTTAACACAGGAGAATATCTGTGTTGGGCCCCTAATTAGATTCATATTCATATTGAAATTTTAAGAAGTCACCAGCACAAATGAGTTACTGCAATGATTACTTCCCTCCTGATGGGAAAAGATAGCAGTTGTTCCACTACGTACTAGTCCTGAGCCAAGGATATCCACAGACTCAAGTTTAATTGAAGTTCAAATAGATTGTGACATAATGAACTTCATTCTTCAGTGCTGCCTTGAACAAACCAAGGCTCCCCCACCAAGTTTCAAACTGCCTTGGAAGGTCCTTGCAAACTCAGTGTATGTGTGGTAGTGTTGTTTGAAATCAATTAATCGTCTTCAGAGCCTTTAGTACCAAAAGATGTTGTACTTCACTGGAGAATGACCAAGTAAATATTGGAGTGTTGCCATGTAAGTCGAAAGAGAGAGAAACATGTTAATGGAGCCAATTTGCTGTAGGGAACTACTTTAGGGGGTGGGAGGAAAGAGTTTAGGGCACAAGGAAACAAACCCAAACATGCCTTGTATTTATTCAGCGCTGTGTGGGCAAATCTCCAGTGGCCTTACCTTTAATGCTGAACATTTGATTTTTTTTTTTTGTAGACAAACAAGAGCTCAGTAAATATTCTATTTTCAAGGTCTCTGCTTATCCCACTCATCATGTATTCTTTGATCACTGGGAAACTGAAGTAAAGGCAATGCTTTTGGGACTGATCTAGAAAGCTAGATAGTTTTATTTACATGAATAGAAATAGACAAGCCTATGCTAATGAGATGGGGCTGTACATGGAAATGTTTAAGAGGTAACTTAGGAAGTGTTAACTTGTCTGTTTGTGAAGGCCATTCAGACAACTCTCTTTGCTAATAAGGATGAAAAAACCCCAGTAAAGTAGTAAACTAATTATCAGTATGGATTGAAAAGGAGTCACACATTTGACATCTTCAGGCAGTTGATACATCAATTTGTTGAAAACTGTGTTGAAGAATACTATTTTCTTTTACTATCTTTAATGCTTCCAGTCATTTCTATCCAGAGAGGAGAATTTGAAATTGGAAGTCAAAATTCAATGATTTTTTATACTGGTTTCCATAACAAATCAGATCTTTCTCAGTCAGTTGGTCTGACTTCCTGTCTGTTAATATGGCAGTTACTGAAAAATATAATCTTTTACCCACTGAGACTTAAAAAGGGCAATAATTCCTGAAAAAGCCTAATTAAGTGTGAAATTTTGAAATATGTTAGAGTATTTTTCCAACTTAATTTTGCATTGAGATGTGCAAGTAATATATCTTCATAAAGTTTGAATAAAAGTTGATAGATTGAGTACAAAAGTAACTTAGAATGTCTCATCAATCATGAAAAAAACCACATCAAATTCTTGCGAGTTTATTAAACCAAAATTTTGTACAAGAATGCACTTGTATAGACAATTATATTCATAAAAACTGCTTTTTACTTAATCCTGATGAACAAGAAGTTCTCAAGATTAAGGTATTTCATTGGTTACTGTTGAAGTTAAATGTTTAAATTGAATTTAGGAATACATTTCTATGGCCTGTGGTTTATATACAATCAAATCAGCTGAACATTGCTACATCCCAGCTGTTCTGCATTGCCATTTTCCACCGGTTTACCTGCATTTTCAATGACCCTACCGTATACCATGAGGGGCTTCTCTACAAGTTGGTTTCCCTGTCTGAAAACTGGTTTGTTATGTCTGTAGAAGCATAAATAAAATCCAGTGGCGCCACTTGTTCGGGGTACAGCTTATGAGTTTGGTCTTTTTTATTTTAAATCCAATATCGGTAGATGAAAGTTCTTCTAAGTCATAACTTGCACAAATTTTCTCGCTATCGCTGCCTGTCACATCCCCACTGAGAGTAGATGTAATCACTGGTCATTTGCCACATACAGTGACACGACTGACTAAATACCAAAGTGATTTTCAAGATTTGAAGCTGTATGCAATGAAACCATTAGCTGTATAAATTCAGAAGGGATTATGCATGCTTGCAAATTAGTGTGATCTACAAGTGCATGGGTCATAAGAGGTGATAGGAAATATCAAAAGATTAATAAAATGTTGCAAATGAAATACAAGATTAAATATAGAAAACCTGATAATTGCCATGTCTGCTTGTTAGTGTCTTTTTTTCTGCTCTTTTTCTACCTTTTTATCAGTCCTCTCTGTCAATTAGATAATTTTACACCTTGATATCTAATTTGGCTGAATTTGGCAGCAGATGCAGAACATAGATGGACTCTACCTTGTCTTTTTGATTTGGAAGTGCTAAATATTGACAAAAAATGTAGTTATTTGCTTATTCATTGTCATCATCATAGTAAATACACCTCTGTGTGGAACCCTGATGTGTTTTGCACTTTTTTTTGTTATAACCATACTTTTTCAAATGTAATTCATAAGAAAAGATGGTATATTGAACAGTGAATTTTCACTATTTTTACAATATTTTGTGATTTTTTTTGTTTTTGATCAAGAACACTATTCACTTCCTTGTGCTGAAAAGTGACCGATGGCCCTTGGTGAGAACCTTTACCAAAATGACAGGGGAGCCTAAAATGAGAAACCTTTTGACAACTGGCCATAAATAAGTTTCAGGATTCCAAAGTCATATTTTATCTTGGCAGCTGCCCTGATCAGTTTAATTGGAAAATACTTTCAGTTGTGTGACTGAGAAGGAAGAATGTGACTCCGAACTATATAAAGGTTCTGGATTTGTGATTGTCTTAGTTTTCCCACCGTGCTCTTGTGCTTGGGACTTGTTAGGGCTCTTACACAAACTGCTTCTAAAAATCCCTCAGTGTTTCTGGATTTTTAGGAGGAGTGTGCACAGACAGAGGAAGGTGGCTTCAGCTACCAAAAGAAACTTCTTGTTCTAATAAACACTTTGATTTACTTAATCTGTAACCTACAGGGGAATACCATTCAGTGGGTTGTCAGAGTTCACATGATTCTGTATGTAATTACCTTGGTATTATAATTGCCTGTAACTGTCTATGCTGGAAATGATGTAAGTTTCTGACCAGGGGGTATGTTTTTACATTATTGCATTATTCATCTTTAAATCAAGTTGGTGAGGAGTATAACTGGAAAGAGAGAAAAGAAGGAATTTAGATTAAAGCCCTTTATAGTAAAAGAATTTGGGTTTGGAAGATTTATTTTTGTATGGCAGAATTGTTGCAAGGCAGATTAACACATTTCCTGTCCTATAGAATCATTATTTCTGCTCAGAAAAAGAATTAAAATTTTATAATAGGGAGGATTATGGAAGAAGTTTTGACCTTATGAACAGTTCCTGAAAATAATGTGTTTTGGAACAAAACACATCATTGTCAGAGCATGCAGGTTCCTATACTACATTGCAAAATAACAATAATTCAGGGAATGATATTATAACACTAGTCAGCTTGCAAAGTAGTTAAATGTAGTTTCACTGTGCTTGTGGACTGGTTTCCTCTGTTTTTCTGGAGTAGTGGAATCAGCTTCTTTAAACTTCAGGGGAAAGGTCATAAAATCAGTAAGATTAGAAATGTAGCCATTTCTACACTTGTGCACTAGCAAAACTCCCTGTGTTAATTACTTTCAAGTAATAATATAATTTAAATTAACAGTTATTTTTACTTTTTGTCACATTTTCTATTAAAATTCACATCATGAATTAAAATAAACCAACTTCTAAATTATCAGCGAATATTTCAATAAGCAATAGTTAGATTTTATGGAACAAATGAATGTGTTGATTCTCATTTGAAACATTACCATTTCATATTTTCTCCTGTCATGCTCCAAATTATTTGTACCACAGACAACTTTTGTAAGCTTCATAATTCTAAAATCAGCCATTCAAATTCTGGAATGAATTAAAAACTTACAGCAATTTAAAAACAGTTAAACATTGAATTCTGAGAGACTAAGGTGGGGTTTTTTAAAATCCTGATTTACCACCCTCCTGATGTTTTATCTTTTTTATTATCAGAAAGAGTTATCCATTTTCTCAATTATTTTAAAGTTAAATGCTGATGGCTGTAAGAAAAGAAAAAAGGGATACAGTACTCCAACCACAATGAGAGGTATTTAATGTTTATTAAAGGTAGAATATATTTTTAGAGTTTACATCTCTGTGCAGAATATATCCCATTCCCTGTTTTGGCAGTTACAGCAAAGAATTCAAGACTTGAGGGGAAAAGAGAGGATATGTTGCCTTACCAGTTAATGATCATATTTTAAGTGCTTTATAAGCTTTTAGTAAAATGATGATATCTCTCTCATTTATACATCAAATATTTATTCTAAAATAAAACTTAAGATTTTCCATTTGCCACATGTCCACAGACAACTCAATTATCTTTACTAACAATACTTGTTCTTACAAAAGTTTCTTTTATGACTTGACTATGAACAGTATCTTATACTGAGCACCTGATCTGCATGAAGTAATTAGGATTGGTCAGAACCAGGCTTCGGACACGTATGAAACAATCACAAGCTCCCTGAGTCTCTCAAGAAGGGATGGTAGTTTAGGGGAAAAAAAACTCCATGGAATTTTATAATAGTTTTAATGCTTTAAGACTTGGCTACACTAGCTTAGCCCACAGCATCATTCCTGAATATATTAAATTACTGAAAGATTTAATGACGGAGTGATGATTTTAAATTAAATTGTATTTTATCACATTCATGAGTGTAATTGTGTAAGCATGCACAGAATCAGTTGCAAAGAGCTGCAAAACATGGCTGATCACCAAATGCCTTTGTGTTAAGACTCTGGTAAGGGATTTTGAAAAGAAAAATGGTCGTATTGACACATGATTGTCAAATATATGTTGTTTTTAGTTTCTCTTATTCTTTCCAGTTTGTTTTGTCTTGCATTTTGTAAAGGCATTAGCAATGCTGTACCAAACTGACCATGAGTCAGAAAACTCTTCTAATGCGAAACAAAAAAAAAATTTTTTTAAGTAAGAGAAGACAGTTCAACAGCTTTTTATTATTTTTTAAAATTTTCTTTCTATTTTTGAAGAGGACTAGCTTTAACTTGTGCAGCAGCCTTTGTAAACGGGTTCCGTGCCCAAGTCTCCAAGACTGAGAAGAGTGTCCACCACCTGCACTAACTGTTGACATAAAACAGCAACATGCTTCTGCTTGGTCTGAGCTGCAAAATGCATGCTCACATTCTTGCCTGGCTTATTTAGTGACTTCAGTAGATACGATCTTTGGAGGAAACCTTGTCTTTGGTTTTATTCTGAACATATATACCACCACTAATGTGAATGAAATGAAAGTGAAGAGTGAAACATGAACTTAAGCCCAATTTTTTTTGGACTAAGAGGCTGGAGGTTTTGGGATCCGGGGGCAAGTCTCTGCTTCATGTGAGTGATTGCAATCACTCCATTCCCACAATAAATATGAGTAACCTCCGAGCTACTTTAAGTTGTGCCTGGTAGCTTCAGTTTGCAATAGATAATATACCACTAAAGAATACTGAGAGGGGAGGAGAGGAGAGCACCCACTGGATGTCTGTTTTCCTCTCCTGTAATGCACTGCACTGTAGCTTAGTAGAGACATTAGAGGGACCTACACTTAGTCAGTTGCTGTTATTTTTTCTCACTCATACACTGCTTAAGAGGTGTAAAAGAGCACAGAACAGAAGAATCTGGCTTTGTCTTTTTTCTCTTTTTTTTTTTTTTTCCTGATAATAGTTCTTGTGAAAAATGCATATTTGTTAAGTAAATGGGGGATGAATGCAAAGGTATGCTGAGCATGACTGAAAGCAAATTGAAAGAGTCAAAGATACTGTTTTGGTGTTATTCTCCTAATTCAACATTTGTTCATTTGCTTATAGAAAAAGTGATGAAGATGGAACATTCTTACCTATTTTCTCTGAAGAGATTCCAACATTCAATTTAGGACTTCAGTAATACACCTTAAAATAGAAAAACAAGCAAATGTGCTTGTGATTGTTTTTCATTATTCATGAAAAGAAAAACTAATTATGAAAATATTTATTTGATGTTTTATTCATGAGCTAAATTTTATAAATTAGTTGCTATAATAATACAGTTGTATACCTTTCTGTCTGGTTCCAGCAGTTTCTTCTATTTATAGCTATGAAAGCTGAACTATAATGATGCAAACAGGGATGACTGATTAGCATAATGGATGTACTGATCAAACAATTTCTTCAGAAATTTCCTCTCTCTGGTTTCAATAACTATAATTACTTTTTTGTTTAAAGTGAATTGTGGCAGCAGAAAGTACATCCCTTTGGTGGCTTTTGCATTTTGTTTCAAGTGAAATGCCTGACAATAAACAACATTGCTCCTCTTTGTTCTTCCATATGAAATACAAGTGAGTTTTCACACTTGGAATGTTTTGCAGGAATTCAAATGGTAGTCTTTAAGTTGTTTAGAAAAATAAAGATTTTGACAAAAAATTTATTTTCATGTGTAATACGAACCTTTATTTTCATTATGAAGTCTTATGATTAATATACAGCAAAGTTTTCTCTTTAGCCTGAAACATTTTTTGTTCTTGAGAATTGATTAAACAAATAATGAGATTATCTAAACAGAAAGATAATTAAAAAGTAATAGTTTTTCAAAATTAAATTATGAAATTAAAACTGTGCAGTTACTGATCTTTTCCCAAGTTGAATTGGGAAGAATGATTTGGGAATAATGATTTATGTCTGCTTAAATTGATGAAATCTGAATCCGGTCCTACCTATAAACAAAATGAGAAAGACAGGATGAACCTAATATTCCTCTGAAACCTTTCTTTAAACCTGACAACCGATAAAATACAATTCAAGAGGAAAAAAAAGGAAAAAAGCCTAAAAACCATTTCTCTCAGGATAAAATCATGGAATCATTTAGGTTGGAAAAGACCTCTAAGGTCATTGAGTCCAATCTCTGACCAATCACTTTGTCAAATATTGTGGAACTGAAATCCATAGGGCCACCTAAATACCTGATTCCTTGCGTTCAAAATGATGTTTATGGCATTCAAAAATGAGAGTACAAGAGAGAAAGTGACTTATTATTCCCACTGTGGCTTAATTAAGGGGAAAGGCTTTTGATTTCTACAGTTTGCTTTTAATCCCCTTATTAGTACAGTACAATTACTAAAAATAAGTTATATATAATTTTTCCTTGTATCAGTCATGAATAAGCTAACCAAAAAAATTTGGTGAGTTGGCTGTAGGGAACCATAATAGCATATAAAAGGATGATTAAACCCTTTTCGAGGCAGACTTCCTGTACAAATGGGTTCCAGATTCTGCAGAATCAGATCTGTAGATCCTTAATGTGAGCCTAATATTAATAACTTTATACCAAGTTGTGCCTTATGTTATATGAACGTCTTTTAAATGAATTAAATTGCTTTCATATGCAGGAGTTTCAATATCTGTTTCAAAAGCAGGAGTTTCAATACCTGGTTTTAAAATCTGGCAGCTTATCCATTTACCCTATGGCCTTACGGGTTGGTATGAACCAGCATCTGGTCTTTGCAAGTCGATATATGATGGAGATTAAAAAATTTTGAATATAATATTTCTGAAAGAAAGCTCTTAATTTTTCATTTTGTTTTTCAAAAATAAAATGTCCACGGTCATCTTTCTGCTTCTGAATCCCAGATGAAGTCAAATCCTTTTGGATGAGTTAGTTGGTAACAAACTTCACAGCAGAGTTTTTTTGGCCTCCATTTTTGTAATTTAATCTGGCTTAAGTTCAAGTAACTTCTCCATTCAGCTACCTTGAGCATCCTGTCTTTGCAGGTTAAGAAAGTGGTTTCTGTTCTTCTGCCAAACAATATGAACAACCAGGGTAGGAATATTGCCATCTTTTTAATGCTTGTATTCCAAGAGAGTAGGAAGAGTTCCCAGGATATTAATTAGTCGTAGCTGAATTGTGAATGAAATTGATAATTAGTTAAGCCCTTCAGTTTTCTGAACACCTTTATTAATCCTACTGTAATGTTAACTGGAAAGCATAGTATAGTAGTACTGACTGGAGTTCCATAGGGCTTTCTTTTTTACTAAAGAGTCTTCTTACTCAATAAGGATCTTCATTTAAACAGATAATTTTAAAATGCCTGCGTGATTAAGTGATGCCTATTGCATTCAATATAGTTCAACAGCTAAGGCAAAGAGACACAGAAGAGCTGTATGTTTTTTTTAGCTTAGACTTGGGCCCACAGGGTGACCTTTGGCTATTTACTTTTCTTCTCTGATCTATTTGTCTATTTACTTCTCTTCTCAGCTTTCTCACCTACTGAAATTTGTGAAGTGTCCTTCTTTTGTGAAATGGTTACTAATCTAGAGGGAAAAGGTATTAGGTAAATGAAAATTATCTACTTGCAGTAATATTCAGTGGTTTAAATTACAGAACCACATTTCAGACCTGGTCTTTGTAGCCCAGCTCCTACCAAACTACCATTCATTTTCCAATCATGTGTACAAGACACATGATCTGGAAATGTTTCTCATAAACCACAAAAATGTCTGCTGCAGTATTTCTCACATTAGCTTTTAGGCTTTTCTCAATGGAGAGCACACAAAATCATGGTGAAGTAAACAGGAAAATGGGGAACACTGCCCTGATGAATCATAGGGTGTATGGGTTCTCCTTCATGGTGGAAAGACTTCAGGACTTCTCAATGTTTTCTGGGCTGCTAATTGCAGGAAAACTTAGTTGCTTTAATGGTGTCCTTATTTTCTTAGGTAAAACTTGGTATCTATAATTATGTTCATATATAAATACACACAGAAGCACACACAAGTATCTTGATGGAATAGTTCCTTAATATCAGAATTAGCTTTCAGATAGCAAGCAGAAAAAGTGTTGAGTTTTTCCTTCTTAGTAGAACCCAAAATCCCAGGGTGAATTCAATCAGGATGTTGCAGTTAAAGCTCTGGGTAGTTCTACCTTTCTGTTTATTTGGTGAGTCACACACATCTTTTTTCTTTCTTGGTGTATTTTTAGGGAAGGGAGGCTGATGGGGTTTTTTGTTTTGTGTTGCTGTGTTGTTTTGGGTTAGTTTTGTTTGAGGGGGAGGGGGCTGTGTATGCCTTCTTGTATCACGTCCTTCAGTCATCAAAGTGCCCTTAGCTCACTGATCCTGTTAGAGGAAATGTGAAGAGTCTTCTTACTACTTAAATGCTGAACACTCAATGTTACTTAAAACACTGCCAAGCAAAAGACCAACCCTTTCATATCTTACATTGAAGTCTGAGCATGCAGAAGTCTGCTCATTGGTTCTGTCTGGAGTGGTTTGTGAGGGCAGGTTGCAATTGTTTCATTACCTCTTAAACTGGAGAGTAAGCTATTATTAGCTTGACTTGTAAGAGGTCATAATGGGGAAAAAAGAAGGGAGGTTATTAAATGCTTTGGCACCGGTTTAAATGCAGTGAGAATTATAGATGGTTAGATCATGGTATTGCTGGAAGGGAATTCAAGAGGTTATTCAGTCAGTGTCCATTCATCTTCTGCAGGGCAGGGCCAATTACATGCAGGTGGAGTCTGAGAGACATCTGTGCAGCCTAGTCTTAAACACCTCCAGCACTGGAAACACCATAGCTTTCCCAAAAGGTGTGACCCAGGCTTTACCTTACTGCTGTTATTAACGTGTTTTTGTTAATGCCTTATTCTTCATAATTTAAGCCAATTTTTGTTTTTCATATTCACATGAATGTGATATTAGGTTAATTCCTTCCCCTTTCCTGAAATTTTTATTTAGGTGAATACTAATTTTGTTTGTTTTACATTTGTATCTCAGTTTCTCCTCTTCAGATTAAACTCTTCTGTCTCATCATTCAGTATTCTGTATTAAATAATGCTTCAAAACTCGTATTTGTGACTCTCCTCTGGATTACCTTCCACTTTTCTTGAAATATATTTCCTCAAGCTGGACACAAAGTTCTTCCACTTTGTCTTTACTAGTGCTGTCTAAATCAAAATATTATTACATTTATTTTTTGTTTATTTATGACAAACTAAGGTTTCGTTGGCTGATTGAAGAAGCATTACTCCATTGGTTTATGTTCTGCTGCTTATTAAGATAACTAATATATACATCTCTCAGAGTGTTTTTTGCCAGCCAATTATTTCAGACTGTGTATTTATGTAGATGGCCATCCCTAGTAACTTCTACTTCTCCCTGTTAAATAACATCCAATTATTTTTCAGGATGTATCTCCAATTTGTCAAGCTCAGTTCTGTGTTTCAACGTATTTCTAATCCTGATTTCAAGAATTCACCACCCAGTCTCCTAATGAAAATATTAATAAGTATGAGGAGATAGATGCATGAGGAATAGAGCTCTGCAGAAATCCATTTGCCATCTAGGGTAGAGGGAAGCATTAAGAACCTACACTTACATTGGAGGAGAATTTTGTGTATTTTCTCTCATTTCTGTACTCACAATTCAGTTTGATGTTCTTTCATTTGACAAATTGATTAAACATTAAAAAATGGCAGTGATTTTTATTGTTGTATCATTAAAAATAGCCAGGTCACATATTACAAATTTTGTAAGAACTTAGCATGAAATAAATAGCTCAGATGTTCTGAGAAAAAACGTTGTTTAGTTCTAATGCCTTCTTTTCTGACAGTGAAATTAAGTAACTGATTCCTTCTATATGTACAAAGACAAGGTTGCAAGGAGGAGTAAAATATTCACATGAATTTAATTTGAAGTCCCTACTCCAGAACACAAATGCTGTAAGTGTACTGGCTTGTTTCAAGAATCATGTATATGAAACAATGCCTTTTATGAAAGAATGGTGGTACAGAGAGTGAGCTCCAGAGAAAATCCAAGAAAATGCCATAGAATTTTTCAGTAAAAACAAAATTCCTCCCCAGTATTTCCACTTCTTTTTCAAAAAGGAGTCCAACCTGACTACTGCTAGTAGTAGTCTAGAAGAAGAACAGGGATCACTCAGAAATCAAAGGAATGGATGCTCTTTAAAGAGACAATTATTGAATTAATTGTACAGTTATCTTGACTATCATTTCTATCAGCAAGGTTTCTTCACCTGCACATTTAGTGATTACACCAGTTCCAGTCTTGGCAGTGGAGGTATTCAGCTCACCCTATATCATCTTGAAATGCAGTTACTTGCATGTTTTCCCATTTATGCATCTTCTCCTTCAGTGTTATGCTATACCTCTGATAGTATCAGGCAACTTGCTGTCTAGTCTAATGATTTCTGAGCTTGAAAATTGCCTTTTTTCTTTTTTTGAAATGCAATATCTGGCTGGGGTGAGCACAATGGG
>VYXC01002454.1:38686-62087 GCA_013397175.1 Platysteira castanea | reverse complement strand
TCTGGGCATGAGCTTTGTATAGGAATAGCTGGCCTGGCTGGGGAGCAACTGATTTTGAGAAAAGACTTTCTCCGGAAAAGTCTAAATGGCATTATTTGTTAAAAAGGCTGTGCTTTTTCTAAACCCTTTGAACAGGGAAATCCTGAGTCAAAATATATCAAAATAACATGAAAGCATAATTTTTCAAAACAGATGTCTTCATAACATTTCTTTAGGAATGAGAATGATAATTATTCTAGCAGAGTAAGTGTATATAGTTCCATTGTTTTATTTTGTAAAGTATTAGATTGACATCCATGGAAATGAAATTTTATTTACAGAGTAGGTATGACAGCCTGTATTTTCTCACCATTGTTTTAAAAAATACATTCTGATTTTAATACAGGTCCCAATCGTCCTAACACCAAACATTTTCAGTTTATAGCCTTATATGTGCATTACCCATACATGCCTTCGCAGCCCACTGGACTTGTCTGCTGGTCTCTGTGCCTAATTTCACCACACTTTCAGCTCCTGTGCTTTGTGATTACTGTAATTGGAGCCTTAAATTGGTAGTTTTTAGTATGGGTGTAGCTGGAATATACATAGTTGTGCATAAGTTATATTTGCTTTCTTTGAGGTGCACATATTATCATTCCCTAAGTTTCTGTCTGGAGAAACAAGAGAACAGTTGGGACACGGAGATGACACTGACGCAGTGGCCTTCATCTAATTAGGGGCTGGGATCAGGGGAATACGGGTTGTTTTTTGGTTTGGGAAGGTCACAAATAGTTGCTGAAAATCCCCATTCAGCTCAGTGGAGGCTTGACCTCGTGGCACATTCTCCTGTTGGAGCAGTTGATGTGATATGTATGAGACAGCGAGAGAGGGAAAAGGGCAAAGGGTTATTTTACCCTTATAGATACTGCTTTGTCACTGTCAGATTTCCCTCATGAAGCAATTGGTAAAGGTGTTTACCACATTTTGATGTTAGAGAATGACACAATATACAGAGTTGTCCTCCTCCTTTTCTGTGGCAGTAAATGGGTTTCTTCTGCTTATTTTATCCCTGCTGTGTGTGAATGCTATCACATACACTCCAGTGTTTATAGAACATGAGAGGTGAATTTAACAATATCTTTTGGGAAGTATGAGAACCCTGTAAGACCTGTTTGACATACAGAGGTGCCTGCATGTTCACACAATTTAAATATTTTTTCTTTTTCAGGTGTGAAAGTTGTTTATTATTTCCAGATCTGCAGGTAGGCTGGGAAAACAATGAGGTTGCAATGATCAGTTTTGTACCAGAACTTCAGTGAAGAGATGGGCTACAGGTTTACCCTGGGCCTCTGACTACCAGCTGTAGAACTGGGTCTGATCACACTATTGAGAACCAGATTCTTGAACTGGATTTACTGCGAGAAGAGGGTTCTGGGTGGCCCTTCTTGTGGTCAGATTCTGCCATCTTTCAACAGTGAGGTCAAAATCAAGAGGCTGAGGAGAAAACCCTGACAATAGGCCACGATAAGATGCTTTTGACTGGAGAAGCAAATGCTTTCTAAGTGTGCTGTTTGATTACTGGTCCTAGGATGACAAAAGAAGTTTTCAAATGTGGCGATGGTTTTGCCTGGTAGCAATAAATTATGAAGAGTTAATTATCAAAGATATCACGTATATTTTTTCTTGTACCATTTGATAATTAAATTAGGAAGCCTACAATTAAATCAGGGAATTAAGAATCTACAGATGGAAGGTGTTGCCTTCCTCTTTTTTTCACTCTTCAGATAAGATGATTAGGTTTTCTACTCAATTTTAATCATAGATAGTTATTCACTTCTTAATTTGGTGATGCAGATCAATTCAATATGGCATAGATTGGATGAATTATACTGTAGGTAATGGCAATATACAGATACTTTTATAATAAATAGTCTTTCTTTTTATTCAAAATTGTGGAATTTTATTGGGCTACCTGTCCAACAAAAAACATTTTAAAATGCTGAAGAGAATTTAAAACTGGGAGAAGGCAAATATCAAGAGCTTAAAACAATGGGATTAATTTTGATTTAGAACTCCTAAAATATATACTACAATTTTGATACCATCACATACAAGATGATACAAACTTGTTAAATATAATTCCTGCTTGAGTCACTTCCCCATTCTAGGCTAGACACAATTTTCTTATTTCTTATAAAAGAGCTGTTCTTCAATGATGGGGTTGCAACCACTTTATTGCTATTTTTCATGATACAAGTTTTCTTTAACAATTATTTTTTCAGCGAAATTGAAATGTTCAGAGTCAGAACTAGAGGTGGTATAATTGTGGTAACTGATTTTGCTGACTTATATTTGGGGTTTTAATTAAGTCTGTGAAGAATACCTTTATGATTTTTTTCCTTTATTCTCATCATAGTATGTGTTACATGGCTCTTCTACAAGTGTGTGCTCTGCTACTACTGCTGTTTCTCATATTTTTCTTTGATCACCTGAGCTATAAAAGAGCATGACTGTTGTCTCGGTTTGAGACAAATTTTGAGGAAAACGTCTGAAATTAACATGCTCTATTAGAAGGCAGATTTCAGCAGCACCTTCCCCATCAGGTTTGGAAAGAAATTCCTCAGAGGAAAGTGATAAAAACCTATTTGTTTAACAAGCAAAGTGCACAGAGGCACGGAAAAAAGAATGAATAATGTTAAATAATAAAAACTCTCACTGTGGAGAAGAAACCTAGTAGATTTCAGAGTCCTTTCTGTAGGTGTGGCTCTGCCCTCTCCGGAGCTGCGTTTCGGTGTGGGCCCCTCCAGGCCACGGTGTGGGGCCTCCTGGTGATGTTATTTTGGACCAGAGGAGAACAGTCCCAAGAAAAGTTCTTGCCTTGGCTAGCAGGCTAGCTAAAAAGGAAAGAGTTTTAACTCTCTGTTTCTTTCCTGAGAAAAGGAGCTGAGAGCTGGGAAAAAAACCAGGAAGGTGCTTTCTTTGGCTCTGTAGGAGCAGGAATGTAGAAGAGAGTGTGTGTCCTTGAGCACAAACTGCTCTGAAAAATTTGCCTGTCTTCTCTCCCCCCTTTCCTGAGAAACAGCTTAAACACACAGGGAAGCACAGGACTCATGTCTGGCATAGGGCAGACCATAGGGAATACGGCATCATACAGTCACCCCAGGACAACTGTTCTGTGTAGCAGTCAGTAGGAGATAATCCTATCTAATTCAAAATTCACTTTAGGTTTCTCATTCACTGATGTCTTGAATTAAGTAAATAAAAGAGCAACCTCATCTGATATTCATCTACTCTGTCATTTTTTTTTGTTCCTGTCTCCAGAGTTCACCAACCCAGACCAATATTATCCTCATGTTGCAGACTTTTAGATAGTTTTCCTGCTTCCTACTAGATTAGCTTGTGAGACTGTGTTTTCTGTGCTCAAGTTCCAAACATTTTTAACGGGCACAGTAAGTTTGAAATTTTCAAGAGAATGCTAGGTTTTAACTTAACTGAAAGCCTAAGCCCTTGCAATGTCTATCAGAGTGGTTGAAGTGGATTACAAAAGGAGACGTTTCAGATCGCAAGGATTTGCACTCCTGACCTATCTTTTTTTGTGTACATCCTTTCTCATCAGCAACTGCATTCAGACATACTCTATTTTATAAGGCTACATAAGCATGGAGACCTGGCTCTTGATTCCCCGCTGTGAGTTGCTTGAGATGCTCTTTTCTTCCTGAGCTTGTTGCTCTCTCTGGGTACCTATAGGGAACAATTAATTCTGAAGAAATAAATAAAGTAAGAAAAAAGCCAGTGAATATCAAGACTGAATTGGACAAGACCAACTATGGGCAACCAGACTAAACAGCCAACCCAGAGAAACAGGATAGATGAAAACTTGCCAGATAAAAGAGGGAAAAATGATGGCAGGCTGGAGAGACCTTGGCATATTTTTACACCTGCTGTGTCCCCCAAACTTTAATCTATTTTATTGCAAATTTTTATCTTGTGCTACATGAAAGAAGTGTCAGCATTCTGAGGGTTGTGGTAATGGGGGTGCCTGTGGGTACTGTTCTCTTTCCAGTTGCAGCAAAAGTACAACACTTATATTGAGACACTCCTTTTGAAATACTTGCAGAATAATTTTATAGGTTAAATTATTTGTCCAGAACTTTTGAGAATATTATGAACTTAATTCATTTGAGCCCCATGGACACCTGAGACTGACTCGAAACTCTATCAAACTCCCTTGTCTTATTTCCAGTCATGTACATAACATACACAGATGCAAGAAGATTTATATTCATCTTACACTACAATATATAAGCCCAAAATTTGTAGGGAGGTGTGTATGTTATACATACATAATTTTAGAAAAGTCCCTGAGGGAGTATCTTTCT
The DNA here is from genome assembly GCA_013397175.1 of Platysteira castanea. Taxonomy (NCBI): domain Eukaryota; kingdom Metazoa; phylum Chordata; class Aves; order Passeriformes; genus Platysteira; species Platysteira castanea. The sequence continues at coordinate 57,729 of VYXC01002454.1, read as the reverse complement.
TGAAATATTCCACTACTGGAAGAGAATGATTTTATTCATAACATTATTTGTCTTTGCAGCTCTGTTGTATTTTCCTTATTTCTGTCAATAATGCATTGTTGATTCCACAGTCTAATTCAAAGAAAACCTAATGAGACCTTTGAGGATACTCTGACTCTGATACTAGGGTTTTAATGCAGCCTTTCAGTAATTAATTACAATTTCATCTGGTTTTCTCTCGTTCGTCACAGGCCAAGAAACAGCCATTTACTTGCCAGAAGATTGTTGTGATCTATCAACCTAAATGTCATGATGTGGTGTGTCATGACAAGGAAAGGCTTCTTGGACATCTGCATAGAACTTGGTTTTTTTCATGGCAACTTCTGACTGCTATTCTCTTTGTGATTCCTTGGACCTTACCCCAGACTACTGGCTGCTCCCTGTCATCCTATGTTTATTAAAATATCCCAAATATAAGAGCCTATCTAAGAATCTTCTGAGGTGTAGTAACTGCCCTTGAACTTAAACTTCACTGTAATCCTACAAAATATCTGCCTTTCTGTATGTATTGGTCAAATGCAAGGGAAACTGCTCTCCCTATGCTGTGCTTACCTTTGAATGGACAAATGATACATGTGGAAAGCTGGAAACTGTAAGTTGAATGTGCCATCTTCGAGGCATTGTGGTGTCTCACGTACATTAAATGATTTGGGGTTCCAACCCCAAAAATACAAAACCATGTATAGAGAAGCCCAGAAAAATGTGGGATATCTCAGAGAAATCCTCAAGTCCTACTTGTAGTTTTAACGTTTATATTAACACAAACATCTGAATAATGTGCAGGCTTTTGATGCAAATACTCCAAGATGCTTTGTGAGCATTCACAAATGTGTACACCTGCACATGAACCTAACACATGGTGTATTCTGCAGCATAGTTTTTCCTTCTGTGTGTATTGTCAGGATTCTTGATGAATTTGGTATTTTGATCACGTGTCACATTCCTGTAGCTATGAAGTTGGCTTCCCTCAGAAAGCTCAACAGTCTTTGCACAGAATGTTCTCTAGTCACACTGGGAGCAGATGCACAAGCCCTGTGAAGAGTCACTATCCTTAGTAGTTCTGCCAGATACACTAAAGTGACACTTGCTCTTTTTTCAAGTATGAGCTGAGTGCATTGTCATCAGAGGATTCAGTGATGGGCCAGAAATCAAAGGTCTAACTTTTTAAAATTAAAACATACATTGAAATAATATATGTCCAGACCCAAGAGCTCAGAAAGGTATAGTTTAAAAATTATATTGTTATTTTAAAAAAAGTGAAGAAATTTACTTGACTGAAATGTTCTTCAGTGGTCTGTAAAATGTGATATAAAAAAGTAAAATAATTGTAGATAAATTAATTTTAAATTATTTCCAATGAGGATACACAGCTCAGAATCTTTGCTTTCAATTCTTCTCATTTTCATCATGCACTAGTGCTGCAAAATAAAGCTCATGCCATCTAGTGAAACCACCCAGGGATGGGACCAGCAAAAGAAGTCAATAAATAGAAGAGTCCTTTAGCTAAAGGTCAGACAAAGTTATAGTAGGGAAAAATCCCTTGGGATTTTGTTGTAGTCGTAGAAAAATCCCCAGGGATTCTTCAAGAAGCTACTAAGAAAATTTGTCTTCTGAGATGATGTTTACTACAGGTTTTATTGTGCCTTCCTTCAGAACCTGTGTAGGCTTCAGAGATCACCTAAAGTAAATTCCAAATGAAAGGTCTTTTCACTTTGTATATTTGTAATAATTTTACTCAGAAAGATGGCGAACTCTTGAGGTGATAAGATCATCACTGCAGTCAGATGTACTTAAAATAACTTCACTGGTGCAGATTTCTTTCAAAGAAATTTTAAAAGCAGTTACTATAAAACAATGGCTTTTTATATCACATCCATCAACATCAGTTTTTCTTTTACAAAATAATATTCCTACAGACTGATTTGGCACTTGGACACAATATATACAGCTACACCTTCCTGTGTTTTATAAGCAAGGCTACTGAAATTCTACAACTCTTTTTCATTCCTCTCCCTCTTCATGGATGAATTCCTTTCCTAATATTTAATCCATACTTTTCTTGTGTGGAATACTTGTTTAATGCAATAGGCTCTACATTTGAACTGGAATATGACTTGATAAATAAGAATAGAACAGAACGGACTAATAACTAGGCTACAAGTAGAGGCCTGTGAATCAGTTGGTAACAATCTTACTGTCATGACTCTTCTGAGTTTCAGCTCCTTCTGACATTTGATCACAATAGACTTTAGCTAAAAATGTCAGCAGTTTAAAGCAAAGGCTTTTCATTAAAGAGGTCTTGTGGAAAAAAAAAATAGGCTCCAGAAAGGCAGTTGCTTCAGCTCACCTGGAATACAAAATGGCCATTATTCTCACTGCTTCCTTTGCCACTGGAATATTTTATAATAGGAACAATATATTACAGAAGTGTTAATATCTAGAAATTATACTTGGTTGTTCCTGATCTCACCTGAATACTTCCCTGCACAACTGGAGCCATGTCAGGTTGACTTGCCATTCATTATATGCTGTATTTCTCAGACACTGCTTGTAGACAACTTCTGTATCCCACCTGTTTGTCCTTTTGTTGTCCTGATTTTACAGCAAGACCGTATAATTTTTGTAAATACAAATGAGAGAGAGAGGAAGGCAACAGTATTTTCTGAAACTGTTCACTGAAGCACTGTTAATCAGGGCAGCCAAATCCACAGCCACCATGTACATCATTTTCACTGAACTAGATTTTTATAGACACTTGCCTCAGTTTTTTTTTTGCTTTTAAAATTAAGAATGTTCTTTTAGGTACAATGGGTCATACCATGGACTCTGCACTAATTTTTTTAGCACTTCTTTCCTGTTGCTATATTCTTTTTACAGTATAATAGGGCATAAGAAAGGTGAGAAAAGACTATTTAATGAAATACTATTGTGGGGCTGAATTTATGATGTGTACAAGTATGTTCCTTCCATTCTTACTCAGAAGAATCAGAAGCTAACACAAGAGGGGCTTTTTCTGAATATGTGGCACAGAGTCAGTCTCCAATGTGTGCACATTTGGACTCTGAGCCTTTCCATAATTTATATGCTTATTGCAGCTTGTATTTTTCTTGCAGCGTATCCATAGCGGATGGTAAAAAAGGGATTTGTGGTACTTTGTTTTTAGACTAATAATTGGAGAAAAAAATAATATAAAGCGAGCTTATAAACACATTTTTCTAATGTCCATAACTTGAGAGTAATACAAATTTTGAAAAGCCTTTTAGTTTTATGATGAATTAAACAATTCCACTTTTCATGATTTTTAAGATTGTCCCCAGATGAAAACAACCATAGAAACGCATGAACAATTACTGGACAAGCCTGTGCTTTTGACTGCTGTGTAAAACTATCTCTAATTGGAATGGCCTGCACTATTTTGTTATACAAATTACAAATGACTTAATATTTTATTAATGCCTTGCTTCTGGCATCAAAAATTGTAATTTTACAAGAAAAAAAAGTTGTATTAAGCCTTCTTTTTAAGCACTCTTTCTACCCCTGTAACTCCATTTCATACCTCGATATGGTCTTTGTGCTAAGTTTTGAGACAGTACTTGTCTCAAAGCATTTTGGGTACTCTTTTGGTTTTGTCTTCAAAGATGCATATGGGATGTTTTAGAGCTGCTTTATAGTAATTCAGTCTTTTTTCATGGAGTGTACAAGGGCCAAAAGAGGTGACAGCATAATACAGGGGCAGAACAGGGATTAAAATAGAAGATTCTTTCATAGTCTATTTTAGTCACCAGTGAAAAAATGTCTTTTGGCAGAGCCTGATCTGTGGATCAGATGATCACTGATTAGCATTTTTCCCCCTTTCAAGTTAGGTGTGAGACCATTACAGAGGAAGAAATGCAGCTTTGCTTCTTGCAAATGGATTGAACATTAGTTACTGGAGGATGGTGGAAAAGTTATTAGTTTCTGCTGTGCTATTATATTAATAAATATGTTTCCTATGTTCTGTTTACCACTTTATGACATTACATTAACAGATGATAGTGTAGCAATCCAATAAATATTTAAATATGTCTTTCTAAATGCTCATACAAGACTGTTCACAATAGTATCAGAACACCTCACGAAGGCTGTTTCACACGAAGACAATTAAGCAGGTAATTATTTTCAGCTTTGTCAAAATAAACTGCAATTTGGAATCCGTGTGAGCTTATTAAAAACTCATCATATTTTGCATTTGAAGTTCTGTTTATTTGGCATTTTTTTCCCTACTCATTGATGTTTTCAGCTAGTGCTGGGCTTGCCTCACTCAATTCAAGACAAAACTCCCATTAGAGTGAGACTGATGGACTGTTGAAACACGTGCATTAATTTCTCTATGGGGTAGTTTAGACCAAAGTCTAGAATGAAGAGCTATATACTGCACCTTATGGTAGTCTGCTCATCCCACAGATGAAACTAGCATAGTGAGTGATTATTAAGATCAGGTTTTTGTTAGAATTTCATTTTGTTGTATCCTTATGTCAGTCCTCAAGTTCCATGAAAGTGTTAACATTTTACGTAGAAAGCATTTTAGCAGTACTGTTAAAGTGATGAAGGAGAAGGGCACCAGGTTTACTGTGCAAAGCCAGAAAATATAATTCTACTGAAAGTAGATAGTAATTACTAATGGGTGTCTTCATCTCCAGGTTACAGACGTTGGGAGAGTACGTCTTATTGCAGTACAGCACTTCAGTTCCATGGCTGAAAACCAGACAGTGCAAATTGAAAGTAGCTGCACACACTGAGTTCTTCACTGATTTAACAAGATTTAGTAACCATAATAGCTCTTAGTTGATCTAAACCAAATACTAAACCAAATAGGCCTAATGACACTGTTTCCCCTACTCCCACTCCTGTTACACTCACTTTTACTATAGTGGAGAGAAGAAAGGAGGTGGAATTAGACCTTGCTGAAAAGTTAACTAATGAGTAACTATTTTAGTTTTTATTTTGTTTTGGAAAGAGGCAATGTTTTCTTTTGCTAGCACTTAAAAGAAGCAATGGCATAAATAATATCTAGTCTTGCATTCCCCATAATCTCCACCTGTAAGGCATTCTGAAAGGTGAAGAAACACATGGCATCCTTTACAAACTGAAGAGACCTCTCAACACGGGAAATGGGATACTGTCTCATTTCCATATTCTGTAAAGTAGCAATCCAAAACAGGATTTCGTTGGTAAGTATCAAGGATTTTTATGGGCTTCCAGAAATGACACATCTTTATTTGTACATAGTGAGCTAATTAGCTCTGTGATAGAGATACTGCTGTGTGTTTTGTCCACTGACTGTGCGAAAAAAAGGGCTACTCTTTTCAGGGCATGGGCTCATTCCTTTTCTCTGGCATTATTTTATGCTCTAAGAAATGTATTAAACTTTCAGCTTAAGCTTCTTCCTATCACCACTAAACCTCAGGTTTGCTAGTTCCATTCTCCTTATCTCCTTTCATTTGATATAAGGGAAAAGGAGACTTGGGGACACAGAGTAAAGGCTTGCTCACTGAGCTAGAGTGGCTCTAAGTCAGATCAGGGGACAAGAGCAAGTGATAATGACTGTAGAGATTTTTTCGCTCTTCTGTCTCATCTTTTCTGTCTTCACAACTGGAGCCAAATGTATCTGAATGTAATGCCAGTTGGGTGCAATACACTCAAATTGTCATAAACATTTGTGTTATTGCATTTAATTTTAAGTATGATTTCTACATTTCAAATGATTACTATTAAAGGCAAGTGAATTTCAAAATGCATCCTCTGATCAGCTGAGGAAGGTGTGCAATTAATGTAGCATGTGTGTAGTAGCAGTGACAGGAACAAAATCAGAAAAGGTGCAGAAACTGTTTGGTATTCAGAACTTGTCATGAATCTTAAAGTACTCAACTGTTTTCAACGATCAAAGAAATGCACTTTATTTATAAGTATAAATGAAAGAACCTTCAGTGTAGCATGAACGCAACTTGTCGCTATGCTATGATAAGAAACCCCCCAGCATTCTGGGGGATTTTTAAATTAACAGCCTGTCTGTTGCTAAATGTTCCAAGTACACCCAATTGATGAGTAGATATGTGATAATATACCATTGATCATATAACAATAGGTGATGTCAATATAGTGATGCAGTGAGTAGTTAAAAAAAGCTACCATCTGTCAGTTGCTTTATTTGAATTTTCTAGCTTTTATAATTCTGTTTGAGCTTCCTAGACACACAGTACTTAATTTGGTTTTCTTCTGCTTTCTTTCTCCTATTTGACAGACTGTTTTCTCTCATATTCTTCTAAATCCTGGTGTAACTGAATTTAACATAATTCTGCATCTTAAACATCCTCATTTGTACAGAAAACTCGCTGGTGTTGGAAAGACTTTTGGAAAAAAAAGCAAAGTTTTTAAAAGAAATAAATTGTTAAGCTCTTCCTCATTGCTTTCTTGGTTAATCAGAAACAGGTTCTATCAGTAAATTAATCTTAAAAAATTCAACAAACTCTTAAAAAAAAAATTACATTATAGTGCTAAGATTGCTAAATTTTAGAGAATACACCATAGATGCAATTGTAAAACATTAAATTTTTGTAGACTAAATGTATGTTCAGGATTCTCATTAAAGACTTTGGGTTTTTTTAGAGGCGATGACCTTACAAGGATTGCAGAACCGCGATGAATTTAACTGGGGAAAGAATTTTCTTCAATACTTCAAAAATAACAGATTTTTTATATTGAAGTTCGGTAATCCTGATTGTTGCTACTGTATGAATAATCTGGTGCAGGGTAACAAACCTCTCACTGAAACTTAATGACTTCTCAAGAAAGGTCATATGGGTCTTGTTTCTATGGAAGGATCTCATTGCTCCTGCAAATATCCCAACACAATTAGAATTTTCCTCCTTTAACTGTTTCAAACTCCTTTTAGAAAGCTTTGACTGCATTCAGTTTCACTTAGGTTTTTTCATTCTTATACCACTTGTGATCTTAGTCTACTAAACCTTACTCTTTTATTACATGGATCACCTTGTGGTAGGTTTTAAGATAACTTCCCTCTTCTTGGAAACCTCTTTTATCTTCGTGTTCCTCATTCCTGCTGGCATTCATAATCAAAATAATGTCTGGCAGAACCAGAAGTGGGACTGCTTTGAGTACCACATACTTCCCACATAAGAAAAGAACTATTTAGACTTAGTTTTGTGAATCTGTTTCTAAAGATACTCTGTTTGGAAGTTTAAGGCTTTCAGAATATGGGAGATATTGAGCCAAAACTTCCATTTTTTACTATGCCAGATTTAACTACCCAAGAAATAGCTTCTGTTATTACTGCTTGAATAGTTCTAAGTGTTCTCTACACATCTGTGAAACAGATGGAATATTTGTTTTGAAGAAAACATGGTAGTGGATGGGAGTTTGCAATCTAGGAACCTCGGAGTTGGGTCTCTGACCTTTCTTGCTCAAAGACATGGTCTGCTTTGCACAACAGCCTAGCACGCAGCTCTCTGCCATCCTTGATCCTCACTCCATGAGACTTTCTGTCTGGTGCCACGGGGGTCGGCCGGCTGCTGCCGGGTGGCACATTCAGAACAGGAGGAGTCTCATAAGCTGGGGTGCAATTCCCTGCCCCTGGCAGGGAGCAAGGCCAGCCAAGGGACAGCAGCTGGAGTCAGCTAAGAGTCTGCATTGCCAGGCACATGTGCTGGAGATTTATTAGCACCTTGCTTCTCACAGAAATTGCTGTACTTAACAGCAGGTCTATTTTAAGATTTGACTAAGAACATGAAAAGCTTCCTGTCCACTGGCTGAGGTACCTCAGATTTTCTTTGCCATGTTAAGATCACAGACTCACTTTTCTTATCTGCATGGTCCTCTGCAGCTGTGGAACATCAGTTCAGGTTCTTGAAAAACAAGATCTTTTACCATCTCTAGTTTTTCCATTCCATAGCCCAAGGAAGATTTGAACCTTAGCTTTAAAGTGTGAAGTGGTAAAGCAGATGAGCTAAGTAATTGTTTTTATTCAAAGAAGAATAATTATTAGTACAATAGGGCATTATGTACATTATTATGTACAATACTTGTACAATATGGCATTATTAGTGGACAAAATATTTTTGAAAGAAATTGTATCTGGGAAACAAACTTCCTGAACACAGCAATGTCAGATTCATCTAATCTGGCCTTGGGACTCTGTCACTGAAACACATAAAAGTCCAAGCTGTGAAAATATTTCTGCGAATAAAAGTGATTAAGTTGCTGCTGGAATCTTTACTTTGTTGCACAAAAGCTTTTAGTCACATATTAACAGCCATAGCAGTCACATATTTTACTGATAAACACTTATGTTGTTCATAGCTACTCTGTGAAGATTCACTAGTTCTGTGAAAAGAGTATTTGCCTGATCAAGCAGCACCATAGGTCTGCATTTGGGAAGCACAGCATGTATGATTGTACTGAGCAGCTCACATTTTAGTGCAGAGGGGTCAGTGAAGATGCAGCTAGTGTCTTCGACAAGAAAAGGCTGAATTGATGGAGAAGCAATGTCTCAGAACTCTAAATTGTAATGGGAGAAACTTCTACACCTATTTTCAGAAGCTTCTCTGAATCTCTGGGTGTTGAACTTGATAGGGGATGCCAGTCTTAAACTGCTTGGCTCTAACAGTTCTTTTGAGGACAAGACTGTAAGCTGGCCACACAGGCTGCCCACTGGCCTGCAGCAAGAAATGGCAAATAATGTGACCTGAGGACTTCAAAGATAGTGTCTGATTCTAGGATGGCAGTAAAATGTTCATCTCCAGGCTTCATCCTGTAGTGTCACAGGAACAGCTAATGATCATGAGTATCTTTCAGACCTTTCTGAATACTTCACAAGTTTAGTCTAAATCCAGAAGACAGCAAACTGTATCTTCATATGCACTGAGATTTATTTTCTTAGGTACGTATAATGATAAGCAATAGATTTGTATCAAGAAATATACCTTTAACTATTTTTGAGCTTTTCATGTTCTTAGTATCCTGCACTTTAAGATCAAGTTCTAGGACTAAGTAATAAATTATCAATAAATTGTCTGAAAAAAAGTGTATATTTACTTGAATAAAAAATTGTGGTGAGTCAAGATAGGCCTTCTTTTTGGAGATGATATAAATGTTTTTCTAGGTCCTTTTAACTTTGCTGAAATCTCCAAAACTTTTGTTATTTTCTCCTGTGTTTCAATAAAAAGTTTTCTTCATTAATTTTTTTTTATAACTTGAATTTTTCTTTTCTAGAAAGCCATTTAAGTTTGAGAAGCAAAGTTAAATGAAGTGCTCTGAAATCATGGTAGCAAAGTGCTACATTTGTATAGAGTTACCATCCACTATAATGAGATTTCAATTCAGTATCCTATTCAAGACAGAGGCAGTATTTGAAAAATGGGGTTTCCTGGCATGTGAATACTATTTCTCATTGAATAGCAGTTATGAGGTCAGAGACCATTTAATATTCTTTTTGTTTATTGTGCAATTTAATGAAATACCCTGAACTAGAAAGTTCTGAATGCCTAGTGATTTTGTTTGGTTCTGAAGACTTGTAGGTAACGTACTTCTAAGCACTAGTTTACAAAAGAAAAAAGAATGTTCAGTGGAATTGCTCCTTATTTTCGTTGTGATATCAAAGTATTTATACAAGTACATACACATGCACAAACATATATACACGTGCATATATGCTTGCAAACCCACATATAAGAAAAACTACTTACTTTATAGGCATAAGGGATTTATATCTAGCATGACTGACAGATATTTTGCATTTTGTTTTCTGCTAAATGGACCCATGGTATCCATTCTCGATTAATTCTGTTAAGATTATGATCAAAAAGAGGATTACTAGAAATTAATTTTCATAGCAAAACAATGAAGAAATACACATATAGAATAAATTGGTATGTGCCTTTTTCCTTAGCCCTTATTGAACAGCCTGAGAGAAAACATGAAATAAAACATTCCTATGTATCCATTTCACACCATTTGCTGTTTTACACTTTGTACCTCTTAAATGTGAAAACATAGAACAGATGTCTTATGAATTATGTATATTTCATAACAGAAGACAATTGTCACATGTATTTTGATACTGAATAATTCATAGATAATCTGCTACATCTGCAGAGGGACTGATCCACTTCTTATTGTAAGAGACACTTAGATCATGACATGACCTGGCAATGTGTGCTTGCAGCCCAGAAAGCCAGTTGTGTCCTGGGCTGCATCCAAAGCAGCGTGGCCAGCAGGGTGAAAGAGGGTATTGTACCCCTCTACTCTGCTCTGGTGAGACCCCACCTGGAGTGCTGCATCCAGCTCTGGGGTCTCAGCACATGAAGGACATGGACCTGTTGGAGTGAGTCCAGAGGAAGCCACCAAGATGGCTGGAGGGATGAAGCATCTCTCCTATGATGACAGGCTGAGTTGAGGTTGCTCAGCCTGGAGAAGAGGAGGCTCCGAGGAGACCTTATGGCAGCCTTCCAGTACCTAAAGGGCATCTGAAAGACAGCTGGAGAGGGACTTTTTACAAGGGCATTTAGTGACAGGACAAGAGGTAATGGCTTTAAACTGAAAGAGAGTAGGTTTAGATTAGATATTCAGAAGAAATTCTTTACTGTGAGGGTGGTGAGAGACTGGAAAGCATTCCCAGAGAAGCTGTGGATGCACCACCCCTGGAAATGGTAGGATGAGGCTCTCAGCAACCTGACGTAGTGTCCTTGCCCATACCAGGAGCGTTGCAACTAGATGATCATTAAGGTCTCTTCTAACCCAAACCATTCTGTTTCTGTGACCCTATAAACAAATAAAAAAATACCAACCCAAAACTATGAGTAGCTGGTTTTCATTTACCCTTGAGATATTTTAGGCATCAGACCTACTAAGTATTTTGCTGTCAGAAGTTTCTGGGGTGAGTAAATCTCTCTAATAAAAACTTCAGGCATTTCTTGTGCTAGCTGCTAGCATAGGGAATTTTCATAGGTTTTTTTTGAAAGAAGCACTTTTTTGGGGAAATATCATGTGGTGAAACTTATGTCAAACTCCTGAGCTTAAAGAATAAACATTACATATCATCATTTCTGGGTGTACAATGCTCAACAGATATCAAAATAAGGTTAGAAAAATGCTACAAATGCAAGGAGAGCATTTCTATCAGTAATGTGGAAAAAAGCCTGGTAGAATATTTGAAACGTATTTGAAATTATATTTGTCAAGTAAAGGATAATTTGAAATTGTCAGTACATTCCATTGGGAACAAGAGAAGAAACCTCCAATGTAAAATGGAATGTAATTAAAAAAAAATCAGGAATTTGTAGTTCATTATGAATTAGATGTTACTATGTTGATAAATATTTTATACAGAATTTAACGCGTGTTTGAAAAATTATCAAATAGAATATTATAAATTAAGGGCATCTTCAGATGATCAAAAATGACTGTGATCTGAAATGAAGAACTCACTTAAATGGTTTTGTGTGCATTTAATTTACCACATTGGCAATCTTTGCTCCTTCTAAGTAAAATGGAACAGTTGAATTCTCTAGACATTTGACATATTTAAAATCTTTTTTACTTAGCAGTAGGGACAGTTGCTGTTGTGCTCAGGCATGCAGTAACTTCATTATAAGACATGGAATTAAAAAAAAAACAAATGTAGGCAGACAAGACTTGTTTTATTCAGTATTTGTCTTTAAGTATATTGGAAAGAATTAGACACACAAACAAGTTGAATGCCAGGAATTGAATAAAAATAAAATACATTCTCTGCAGAATGCAACTTGCAACATAAATTGTACAGCAATAAAGTATCAGAATAATTAACTAATTTATAATGTGCATTTCTTTTTCTAATAGAAGAACAAACATAGAAAAGATGGTAAAGCAAGGTATTAACTCAAAATGAATATTAACTTTTCAGACAGTAACTAGCATCTATATTAAAGGCAATTTCATTGTATCAAGAATTTCATTGCATACAATTTTTGGTTCTGAAATGGGACAAGAATTTCCTTACAGATAGGAGAAGCAAATCATTAAGCTGCCAGCACTTTTGAATATTTGAAAGAATTCATTAAAATTTTGACATGTAAGAAAATCAAAAATGTTTTGAAATAAAAATGGTTTATATTCTGAAAAACTGGGTTCAGTAGTTTCATATATTAAAATGTCCCTCTATTGTTTTTTTCTCCTTCAAACCAACCTTTACCTCCTATCTGATTTTCAATACCAAGTGTGCCAGTACCATTCTACTAGTAACTCCTATTGCCCTTTTAGATTGAAAAGTAAAACCTTCTGAATTCTACCAGTAATTCCAAGGCAGAAACTACATTAAATAAAGGCACAGTTTCATTAATTTTTTTAAGATCTAATTGCAAATAACAGCAGGAAAAACCACCTACATAAACAGAATTCTAGTGTTTTGTATCTTGCAGATACTGTTGTTTGCAGTCCTCCTGTTTCAGTGAAAAAGACTTGAACCAGGTGGAAGATCTCTTTAAGACAAGATCTTAAATCAAGCTCATATAAAAGAAACTGATGAGCAACTGCTAGCAAAATGAGGTTGTTGAGGTTCAGGGATCACAGTTACTCATATATATCCAACATATTTTTCTCCATTCTCCAAGTCTGATCCAAAGCTGAGAAACAAGAGGATGTAGAGAGGATAAATGAGACAAATCCACCTAAGACTATAGAATATTTGTGGGACAAATCTAAATCCTTTAGCATTACTATGTTGGGATTTGTATTATCCCTGACAACTGTAGCTGGATAAAAGCCAAATCAAACTAAAATTAAGTTGAATGTTTCAAGGATAAAATTAGCTGCTGTATACACTGTGGAAAGTAGCTGCTAAAACAATGAATACAAGCACAAGAGATACAAAATTTGACAAATAAAACAGCAAGATTGTATAAAGTAGTTGGGATGTGTATTAAAGACCTTAGTTTTAAACCTGCTAAAGAAACCCTGAAGAGAAAACATTTCTTAAAGAGAAAAAAACCAAGCAAAATGAAAATTATTAGACCAAGTAGTTGGGCTAAAGTCAAAAATCTCTCAAATTTTGCCTGAATGTTCAAGAATTCAGTATTCTGCACAATGATCCAGTAAAAAACCCTATGCTTTTTGTTCCTGAAAACCTCTAGGCACTTTATTTTAATGAGTAAAAATATGTATGTTCCTAAATGACTGCTGTTAATGACTTCATTATGGCTGAGCCAAAAATTATCTATGTCACACTGAAGGCCATTTTTATTTTTTGACAATTTTCTCTGCCAAATTCCCCATCTTTTTATTAGTTTTATTGTTAGAGGTGTATCCTACAACTTGAAAAATTGTGTGTATTCTACAGCTTTAAAGTGTTTAAAATCCTGCTTCTGAGGTTCATAAATAATGTGGTCTCTACACCACAGTGGAAGGGGAAAAAATCCCCTCTCTCCTCTTGCACATACGCAAATGGGGTACTAAGAATCCAAAATTCATTAGGAAAAAGTGTTTTTCTTAATGTATAAATGAACTTTGATGTATTACAGTTTTGCCTATTACTTCTTGCCCTTTTACTGAGTACCACTGAGAAGATCCTACCCTTGTCTTCTTTACTGCCACCTGTCAGATATGACTAAGATCCCCCTGGAGCCTTCCCTTCTCCGGGCTGCACAGTCTCATCTCTCTCAGCCTCTCTTCAGACGACAGATGCTTCTATCCCTTAAACATCCACACTGCCCTTCTGGTGAGCTCATGTCTGTCTTTCATGTGGAGCCCAGAATGGGCCTCCAGATGTGCCTCATCGGTGTTGAGTAGAGGGGAAGAATCTCATTCCTCGACCCAGGGATGCAACCTCTGGGATGCTGTTGCCCTTTGCCACAAGGGCACATTGCTGGCTCAAATTCCTCTCGTCCAACAGGACTTCCAAAGTTCTTTCTGCAAAATGGAATTTCACTTGAGTGGGAGATTCAAGCCCTTAAGTATTTCAAAACTTGTCATGACTAAATTTTATATACTTGTCAATGCATTATTAAACCCCTTTCCTCTTCAGTTTCAAACATTTTATTAAAATGATGCTTGTTTTAATGGAGAATGTCTCCACCGAGTTATAAAACTAAATAGCATCTCCAAGTTTTTTAATAAATTGACCATTTTCCTGAAAAATAATGTCCTTTACTGAACTCTTAATGCATTAGTGGGTTTTATTATCTCATTCATAGTAAGCCCATTCCAGCTTTTCCTTTTTTCAGGAATAAAAGTTGAATGACACCAAACAAAGAGAGCGCTTGAATTCTTAAGAGGAATGATATCTGGACTTATAAATTGTTATTTTTACAGTACCAAATAGATACTTAATATCCAAAATATTATACTTAATATATAATAAGATAAATATGTAATAGAATTACATTAATAACATACCATAAAACATAGTAATTTCAAAACAATAAAAACTTTGCCACATCTCAAATGGAAATGTATTTTATTATAAATTAATGTAAATTTATTATTATACATTAATATTTTAGTGTATAATAATTGGTTAGTACTATTAATCCTGATTTGATTATCAAGAATGTATAAGGAATACAAGTTGTAATTATAGTTCCAGCTGGGGAAATAACAGTTCCTTAATTTTCTGTTTTGTTGGTAATAATTAGCTACTTTAAACAGATATTAAATAAATGCTTCGCTTATGCCGAGGCCAAAGCTTAAATCTAGCTATCTACAAATAGTTTTGGTTGAAATTATTTCTAGCTATGTATTAATATATATTTGTTTTCAAAAATGATAAAACCCAGTGACATTCTGCCTATAGATTCAAAAATATAAAGTTAGAAATAATAGTTTCTGCTTAGTGCAGATGTTCTCCCTGTGTAGTACCTGTAGCACTGCATCTGGCAATTCTGGTAGTCTGGAGTGAGATGTAAATGCTGCATTTGTAGGGACTATAATGTGAAAAACCCGTAGTATGAAACAGACACTAGAAAGAGAAGTGCTTTTTTTGTTCTGTATTGATTGATTGTTCTTATTTACAAATAAGAGGAAGGATTATCAGACTGTTACAGGCTTTCCTGCTGGTTTTGCAGCTTTCTGAAAATAATCCTTATATTCTATTTAATTTTATACCACTGTGGTGGTTTTGTCTGGGTTAGAGTTAATTTTCTTCACAGTGGCTGGTATGGGTCCTTGTTTCAGATTTGTGATGAACATAGGGCTGATCATATAGAGATTTTTTCTTTTATTGCTGAGTGGTGTTTACACACTTCTCTGCTTTTTCATACTCCTACACTGGCAAGGAGGCTCTGGGTGCATGGGTGGTTGAGAAGAGACGCAGCTGGGGGCAGCTGACCCCAACTGCCCAAAGGGATATTTCAAACCATACAGCATCATGTTCAGTATATAAAGAAGGAGGAAGAGGGAACATTTGGAGTGATGGCATTTTTTGCTGTCTTCCCAAGCCACCAATATTCATGATGCATGCCTGGAGATGGCTGAACACCTGCCTGCCCATGGGAAGCAGTGAATGAATTCCTTTCTTTGTTTTGCTCGGATGTGTGGCTTCTGCTTTCCCTATTAAGCTGGTTTTATCTCAACCAACAAGTTTTCTAGCTTTTAACCTTCTGATTCTCTCCTCGATTCCACTGGTGGGGGAGTGAGTGAGAGACTGCATGGTGCTTGGTTGCTGGCTGGGATCAAACCACAACAAGCACATAGAGAGTTCCTACTCTGGTCCAGTCCAGACTACTGTCTCTAAGGTTCCTCCTCAAAAGCAGAAATTGATGATGAGGTAGGAGCACTGGCTCTCAGCCATAGGATCCTAAGGGATCCGTAGGATCCTGCTGGCTGACACTGAAGAAGAATGCTAGTAGAGGAAGGATGTAAGAATACCGTTTACTCTTTGGGTGCATGTCCTAACTCCAGCTCAAGGCAGGACAAAGCACGGGGTGGGGGAAGGGGAGAGGAGGGGAGATAAAAATCATGGAATTGTAGAATCACAGAATAGTTTGGGTTGGAAGGGACCTTTAAAGATTATCTACACTAACTCTAACAGATAGCAGGGACATCTTCCACTAGATCAAGTTACTCAGAACCCCATCCAGCCTGACCTTGACATCTTCCACCTCTCTGGGCAATGTGTTCAAGTGTTTTACCACCCTCATTGTAAAAAATCTTCCTTATATCTTATCTAAACTGATCCTGTTTTAGTCTAAAATCATTACCCCTTATCCTATGGCAACAGGCCCTGCTAAAATGTTTGTTCCCATCTTATCTCTATGACCCCCTTAGACACCCAAGGGCTAAGGTTTCCCTGTAGCCTTTCTGCTCCAGGCTGAACAACCTCATCTTTCTCAGCCTGTTCTCATAGGAGAGATGCTCCAGCCCCCTGGATCATCTTTGGTGGCCCTGTCTGGGTTTGTTCCAACAAGTTCATGTGTTTCCTGTGCTGGGGAACCCTGAAATGTGATTTGAAGAGCTTGAAAAAAGAAACAATATTATGTAATTTCTGAAAAGTTAGGGGTCTTTAGGGTGGGATTTTTTCTCAGCTGATTGTATTTTTCTTTTGTTTTGCTTTTTTTTTTTTTTAAAAAAAAAAGGTAAAATCAATTTGATCCAGCTTATATAAACTTCAGGTATCAACTTTATGCACACTATTCATATAGAATATGCATGGAAGCCACAGATTGTGATTTGAATGCAAATATATTTCATGAAATAATGAATTGATTTCAGAAAATCAGATCTGTCCTCAGAATGAAAAACAATGGTAATTTTTTCTTCTTAAACAAGTAGAATTCTGTTCATTATTAGAAAATGTGCCATAATTTTTGTATTTCTTCAGATATTACTTCAAAATGAATATGACCACTTATTAACTTGTGTATCTGTAGGATAGACTGTATAAAAGTTTTATTTTCTAATTTAGAATGCTAGTTGAAATTTCAAAATGACTTCTGACACAAATTCCAAAACAACGTGAACACTTGTAACAACAGATTTCAAACACATCAATTAAAAAATTAATCTATTTTTGCCACTTATTCTTTTCCTGTTTTTTCTGTTTGGGCTTTTGGCATTCAGAACAGAAAGTTGTACCTCTGTTTTGTGATAAATGAGATAATACAGGTGTGAACTCTAGCAAGAAGCGGTATACACACAGTATCCTGTACAGTGTCAAAGTCATTACCATTAATTTGGCACTTTAGGGAAGGAAGTCTTTTCATAACCTGAATAAGAAAAAGATCAGAGTAAAGAATAGTGAGAAAACTCTTACAGAACCATCTGATTTTTTTCAAATTATAACAAAGTAATGATGCTACTTACTCAGATGATGCCTGTAAAATGGAAATGAATTTTTTTTTCTAAAGGTACTTTCTGATCTTCAAAAGACAAAATGCAGCCAGTTTGCATGTTTCTAAACAGATGAAGTACAAATATCTCACCATCTCCTTTCCTCAGTTTTCAGATTACTGTTTCTAGGTATTTGGCAATTTGCCATTGTAATGAGAATGCTGGATCTTGGCAGTGTGCCATGAAACTGCAATAGAATATATTGTAATTGCTTTTATGGGAATAATAGTGATCACGATGAAAAATATACTTTGAGTCTACTAAAAGTTGGGGCAACATTAATTTCTTTCTCCCTCTTTCCTGTCTGTTTTTCCTTCTAGCTCATTTTTAGGGCAAGAAACCAATTTGTCTTCTAGACAGAACTGTTTTCTAACAACATGCTCCGTGTAATGAGGTGAGGCATTGTAGTGCCAAAACGAAACTTCACTTGTATCCTTTGGACATTATTTGTTGCATTATGCTTTCTTCCAACACCTTCAGAATTCTGTTCATATGCTATAATATATGTATATCGGACAGAGATATGCTGATTTACAGATTTTCATTTTTCTGGGGCATTTAAAGAGTTTTAGCTGTGAAAGTGAGGGAAACAGTTACAGGTTTCTATTCTGCATTAGTGCATATTATAGGAGTCCATAAACCATTGTCTCTGGAAGAGCATTTGGACCATGAGAGCAAGATACACATAGATAGAAAATTAGATAAATGTTAGGCTTAGCTGAAACCAGGTCATATTGTCAGCTGGTAGACCAAAGAATGACTGTGGTAAAACTTACTTATTTGTTTTTCTTAAATTTTAGACAGCCTTTGACATCTTGTCTCATACTCTGCCTATGTTTTAAATGGCAGTATAGGTAAGCAATCAAATAATTTTCCAGGAAATGCCCTGCCCAGTGGTACTACTGTTCATAAAAATCTAAGGAAAAACCCCCATTGGCCTCAAGGCTTGTCCAGCCTGCAGGAAGTGAGATCTTGGAAGGGAACCTAACAGAACAGCAGCATGCCCATGTCTATGTGGAGGGTATCCAGAACACAGAATCAAGCCCTTCAGAGTTTTCTAGGGTGGGAGGACAAGAGACAGCAAACACTGAAATGAGATTCACACTGGATATAAGGAACATCTGTTTTGTTATGAGAGAGTCAGATGAAGAAGTTGCCAGATGAAGAAGTCAGTTGAGAGGTTGTGCAACCACCTTCTTTGCAGGTTTTTGAGACCTGGCAGGATAAAGCCCTGAGCATTCTGATCTCATAGCTGACTCCATTTGAAGAAAGAGGCTGGATCAGAGACCTTCTGAGCTCCCTTTTGAAGTGGCTTATCCTGTGATACTAAGAGCCTATAATAAGTAATTTCTAAAGCAAGAAAACGTTCACATAAAGCCTCTTCTATAATAATAAAAAAAAAAAAAAGAGAAAGAAAAAAGTTCTCAAATTTTATAAATTCTCAAAAGACTTTCTAAAGTTATACTACACAAACATGGATTTAATATTATACCAGACTGTATTTTTCCTCCATTTAGAAATCTTTACCTTTCTCTCAATAGGAAGTCTCATAATAGAACAATTAATTTAGAAATGCTGAAATTCAAAAATCCTCTTTTTTCATGCTAATTAGACCTTCAGTAATATATCCTAAATAATGGATTTTTTTT
>VYXC01002454.1:10024-38671 GCA_013397175.1 Platysteira castanea | reverse complement strand
TTTGTGGGAAAGAAATCTTGTTTTATTTTTCTCCGACTGCAATAGTTCATCTTTTAAAGGTTACCTTTGCTTCTAAATCTTGCCTTGCTTGTATCCCCAGACCATCATGGGTATGGATAGAAAACCACTAGCATTACTTGTTTCTCCTAAGTTCAAAGA
The DNA here is from genome assembly GCA_013397175.1 of Platysteira castanea. Lineage (NCBI taxonomy): Eukaryota > Metazoa > Chordata > Aves > Passeriformes > Platysteira > Platysteira castanea. The sequence goes on along the minus strand of VYXC01002454.1, from coordinate 38,512 downwards.
CTGTTTGTTATGATATTTTGAAAAGCAAAGATTCAGTTTCAAGGTTTCTGCTTGATTACTTTAATAAAATTTAAGGACACAATTCATTAATCTGTCACGTACTAGACAATGCATAGTTTTATATCTGGCATTTGCTACCACACACCTCAAAAACAAGTAATTTTTTTTTCGCTTTTGGTATTCTTGAAAGTACCTTTCTAACTGAGGGGAATTCCAGTTCTCCAGGAGGGAGAAATTTTCTAGTTGAAGGAACATAACAGAGTTGGCAGGAATGAATAATTAAAAAAACCCCTCTCTCCTAATTAGATAGTGTATATTGTCTTCTTAACTTTGTAGAAATTTAAAATTCAGTTTGTGAAGTGTAGGCTAAACAAAGTTTGGTTGCATAAACAGAGTAAATGTTATAGCCTGCTACATCCAGAACATTGGCTGCAAGCCCTGTGGTAAACTCCCTCAGTTAGAAGTCTGACTGTGAGAAGATAGGAAAAAAAAATACAGGTAATCTTCTTTTTGTTTTCAACATAACATAAGAACATCTGTGCTGGATCAGATCAGTAATTCTGCTTTAGACAGTGGTCAGTAACAGGAATGGAGTGTAAGAGACAGGGAAATTCTAAAATATACAGCCTTCTTTTTTTTTTTGCATTATTGTTTCCTGGCAATAACTGGGGCAGAGCATTCGTGTCTCAAATGTTTGCTTCTATCTAGATCACTGCATTTAGCAACCAACAATAAACCTATTCTTTTGAACACATTTATACTTTTGCGCACAAAAAGTTATGTGACAATAAGTTATTCTTTTTAAATCTGAAAAAAAGTATACCATGAGGATCCAGAAATATTTACTTTAAATTTGGGCCTGCAAATTTAAAAAAAACTGTTCTTCTCCTAATAAGTAACTTGTGCAATGATGGAACATTTCAAAAATGCTGTTTCGTCACGTCTGATAATTTCTAGTGAGACCCAAATCCTAAACTGAGTTGTTTTACAGCATCGGAAGCAAAAATCTCTGCCTCTTGTGTCTCATTTAGTGGACACAATACCTTTTTCAGTTTTCTTGCCTATTTTCAGATCATTAGGAAAGCATTAAGATTCTTTAGTTGTTCATAAGAGCAAGAGGACAACATTAGTTATGTGGTGTGGTCGTGCATGGAGCACTGCACTCGGAGCATCCACTTACCCACTGCACAACACATCCTGCCTCGAGCACTGGAGTAGAGGTGCTGGATACCCAGGGAGTTCATGTGGCCCAGTAAACCTCACGTAGCTGTAGTAGCCGCTACTCAAAACCAGTCTCAGCACTGGTCTGTTGTCTAGATTTACATGCATCTGCTTAAGGTTCAGAGATCCGCTTGCATTTTTTACCCAACATCAGCAGTACCTCATGGAACAAAAAAAGGAAAAAAATTCAGCCTTCTTGTAAGTCACTTTGATATCTAGTGACAACAGATGATCTGTAAGAGCCTGACATTATAGCATTATTCCATTAAATTACTGTCATAACAACCTCCTTTTTGGATACACAACATGGGTTTTTGCTATTCTGTAGCAAACATTTCTTCTGTATGTGTAATTACAGAATGGTTATCTCAGTTCAACTCATATCTAATTATGTAAATAAGCATATATGCCCTCAAACTGCTTTTTGTATATTGTTCTGACCTAGAAATCATGCCTTTACTTGCTCATATTCATGTCTTAGAGGTGTTGGCCCAAACCTTCTTTACATTAAAGTTTATAAATAAAGATCGTATAGAAGTCTTATTATTTTTAAGCTCATTTTTATGTTCTCTCAAACATGAATTATGGACAAATCAAAAGTGATCAAGATGGCAAGACTATGAATGCTGCAGTGCTGAAACTTTTTATTTCTGCAATGGAATTCAAACACACATCCTGGAATTTTATGAAAACTGACATATAACAAAGGAGAGACACACATATTTTTTTCGTTTGTTGGGTAATAAGTTTGCATGTTGAGACAAAAGTTTTTGCTTGCATGAGAACATTTTTTCATCCAAAAATCATACCAAACGAGACAGTTCCTGTTGGTCACTCTCTCCACAGACCACTAACTATGTTGTCTTTCTTTCTGTGTGTTTCAGTTTCTGATTTTTTTTCCTGTTGAATTTTTAGCAAGTCTAATCATCCCTCTTGCTTTTGTCTCTGCTGTCACCTTTTTCTAGCCCTCACAGATGAGGATTCCACAGCAATGCTTTTTCAAAAGTTCTTTCTGAGAAACAGGTGACCTCAGTGGAATAGAAAATATTAGCCAAGTATTTCAACCAATTCTTAACATTGAGTATTAAACAGCTATGTGGTATGCCTGGGTGATTAAGAATATCTAGCATAGTTCTGGTGTTTAATGATTTAATTAATAATTTTAATTATTAAAGCCCATTCTGTGATTTGGAATCAAGTATTCACATAAGCCTTAACTACTTAAGACAGCAAAAAGCAATAATTTACAATACTCCCAAAAGTCACTCTGCTTCCCTGAATCACAGACTCACAGTTGAGAAAGTACCTCTAGAGACCATCTAGTTAAAAACTGTCCTCCAAGGATAGTTAACTACAGCAGGTTGTTCATGGCTGTGTCTCATTGCATTTTTAATACCTCCAAGGACAGAGACTCCACAACTTCTCCAGGCAACCTGTTCAAGTGCTCTACTGTACCCACAGCTGAAAAAAAAATCTTATTTCTTACTTATGTTTAGATCAAATTTCCTGTATTCTATTTTGTGCCCATTTCCTTTTGTCCTCTCACCAGGTACCGCTGAAAAAAGTCTATTTTGTTTATTGATGCCCATCACATAAACAAGGTTAAGAATCCCCAAGGCCTTTCATTCTCCAAGCTGAGCAGTTCCAGCTCTTTCAGACTTTCCTCATATGACAGATCCCTTAATTATCTTCCTGGGCTTTTTTGGACTAATTCCAGTAAATCCATATCTTTTCTGTTCTGGAAAGCCCAGAAAAGGACCCAGAACTCCAGATGTGCCTCACCAGTCTTGAGGAGAGGGGAAGGATCGTGTCTCTTGACTCTGAGCTGATGATGGTCTTCCTTAGGCTACCCAGGATGCCACTGGACTTCTTTGCCACAAGGGCATATTGCTGGGATGGGTTCAACTTGTCTGCCAGAATGCCCAGGCCCTTTGCAGAACAGCTTTTCAGTCTGTTGGTCCCCATCCTCTGTTGACACCTGTGTTCCTCCCCTGGTGCAGGACATCGTGTTTCCTTTTTCAGAATCTCATTGATATTGTTGGATTTTGAACTTTGAAGAATGTCAGACCATTTCTGCAGCCTGTTAATGATGTACATTAATAGTTGTGAAAAATCCCCTTAAGTGGCTGGCTGAAAACAAAAACAGTGATCAGAAACCTTTACCAAGAATAAAACAAAATTCCAGAAAAAAAACCAAGGTAGAGGAGGAGTACTAGTGTCCTCATAATCAGTCAGATTCCAAATGCTCTAAAAGTTTTTGAAGTTATTCATTTGAGCAGCAGTACATCTTGAGTAAGTACAGTTGTTCACAGGAAAGAATCAAATTAGAAACCAAAAATTTTACCAGGGGATACTCAGTGAAGACTGACAAAAATGTTTTATAATCTCTTGAAAAGTTGAATTGATACTGTCATATTATAGTTTACAGTTTTCTAAACCAGACTCTTTTTCCTGTACTCAGCTTAGCTAATATTTGTCCTCCAAACTGGCAAGAAAATGAGTTCAAAACAAATCAGTTAAAGAAACTACTTACAAATCAGTTAACCTGTTTAAAAATTTTAACCAGAGTCTATGGTTCGGATGGAGCACAGGCTTGTAGCAAGAAAATTATCTCTTTCTTCATCTGCCACGTGGGACAGCTGTGTATTGTAGCATATGAATCCTTGCTGAAATGAAAAGGCTGAACTTAGCGTGCAATGTCATGTCCCAGTTCTGTTCCTATCCAAGCAACTGGCAAATGTGACTGAATTTCTTCCTACTTCTCTAGACACATACGATGGCTTGGTTCATCCAAAAATCTTTGGCATTTTATCCATCTCTGTGTGGCCTTGAAATTCCTGGTCTGGTCCTCAAGCTGACAAAACCCAGCATATTTGTTGTCTAAGTCACAGAGGTTTCAATACAGGTTTGTAAAATGACCGGTGTTTTTCTTTTGGTTCTGATTCAAAAATTTAGGTGTTTCATTAGGATTAATAATTTGTTTTCCTTAGTCACAAATCCCCACATAAGTATTTCACAGAATTCCTTCCATCAGAATTCCATGCAGAACTGATTTGTGATGACTACTATGAAAAATGACATTCCTGTAGATGGAGATCTGTTTATTTCCATACTCTCACCGTTTTTTCTTTAATCTGTACAATTTCTAGATGCTTCAGGGTCTGAATGATAAAGTAGGTGATCTTTCTCAGTTATTTTCAATGTCTGCATATAAGACGTTGTTTATGATGCTTTCACTGTATTTAGAAGGCCATAAATTATCAAAAGCCACAATGAAACTTCAATGTAAAAATAATTCATGACAGAACAAAGCTTTTAGAGGATACTCCATTATAAATTAGATAAATAGGTAAGACTTATGACATACTTGTAATTGTATTTGGCATTGATTTTATTTTAAATTTTCATTTCCTCAGAAAACTCTTATAACAAGGATAGCTTTCCTTGAGTTTTATGAATTCTAAAGCACAATCAGGAAGAAATTCTTTTAGTATTGCTAAAGTTTCAACAAAGGGCTATAGGCATTTCAAATAATTTAAAAAATGGAAATGTTCATGTCAAACTAACGGCATAGATGTAAACAAGAATTACATCAGGAACTTTTTTGCCATTAACAGATGTGATATAATCCAATACAGGTTTGTGAGTATTCTTCACCAAAGGAAGACTTCATGGCCCATATTTTTGGGCCAGAAAGTAAAGAAGTTGTCTTAGCTGTCACAAATAAAACATAGGGAAAGTATTTTATGATCCTAGTACTGTTCCTTGAAGAAAAAGACTTCCTCATGCCAGTTGGTGCCATTCAAAATCCAAAGACTAAGTAAAATACATCCTGGATGGACCTCATTATCAACTACTTACAGGTGGGGTTTTTTTTTTCATTTGTAATGAATTACAATCCAGTGAAAACTGATGTGATTTGGATGACAAGGTAGGATCTGAGCCTGGAAATCATAGGTGTCTTTTATAAGAATTAGAGGCTGAACAAAGTTTTTAAATTTTTAATTTAATTAATAAAATCTATGAAAAGTTCCATGCAATTTTAGTGTATCTTGATAAATATAGAAACATTTTCATTTGGCTTCCATATATAGACATGCAAGCTGACAGTATTTCTGTGGTGGTTTGTTTTGGTTTCTGTTTTGTTTGTTTGTTTATGGTTTTGGTTTTGTTTTGCTTTATTATTGTTGTTGTTGTTGGTAAAAACCAAGACGTTTGGTGAAAATAAAATCACATTTGTTAAAGAACATGATTTGCATTCTTAAGATTAGGAAAAATAGTTATTTTCACTTTAGTATGAAAAATTAGATGTTCCTTTTTCATGAAAAGCTTGTATAACAAATATGGTACAAACCTTTATTTTTTTATAAGAAAGACTATGTAGAGATTTTAGGTTAATCTTTTACATATTTCAAAAAAATGTAAGCAGTGAAACCTAAGTGGAAATGAAAATTACAATGCGAACACCTTGTTTACCAGATTACTTTAAAAGTCATTTGACTTACAAGGTGTAGTCACCCAGTTACTTTAAAGAATCTGTAGGAAATTTTTACTTTTTAAATAAATTATAGTGATCTTTTACTCAATGCCAAGCATAAGTTCCTCCTCAAAACACAGAAGCAGGCTGGGCAAAGTGCTGTCAGTCATTTTTGGTGTGTAAAGATTTGGCTGTGTGAATGAAGCAGGAAAGAGCAGAGAAACTGAGAAAAGGTAGCAATCAATCACAAGCTGCAGCCTGGAAAAGCACTGGGATCATAGCCCTGCCAAAGACTCTAGTTACACCCATTCAAAACAGAGCAAATGGAACTGTAAGCAGAGGACTATCCTTTCAGTTTTCCCAATACTATGTCCAAAGAAACAAGACTTGGCACATTTTCTGTAAATAAAAGGAATGATCTAAATCTCCCATTGGTTCCCCTGTCTCTAACACTCCTGTCTCTAATACTACCTGGGTAGATGTTTCCAGAGAGATAGCACTAGTGATAAATGTGATGGGGAAGGAGAACATAACAATAAAGTTCTGAGACATGGTCCACCTCTTTAGGCTGGGATGTTTTAGAAAACAGTGGTTTGGAATGAACCACTGGTCTGTCAGTGCTGCAAACCACAGATATTTGAAAGAGTAAATCAGGACACAGCAGCATATTTCAGCTGTATCCTCTCAAGGACTACCATAATGTAAAGATTAACAAGTACATACTTCATTGCTAGTATTCTGTTTTGCCCGTTTTCTAGATAAGACCCACTGATTATAGACATACAACTTAATTGTTTTTCTTGGAACAGGATGGTTTTTCATAGTATGTAGTCTTTGCTTAAAATTCTTTGCTTTTCAAGATGTAGAGGGGAAGATATATGAGGAGCAGGTGAGGTCACTTGGTGATCAGTGATAGGACCCAAGCATGAAGCTTTGTCAGGGGATGTTTAGGTTGGATATTAGAATAAGGTTCTTCACCCAGAGGGTGGTTGGGCACTGGAACAGGCTCCTCAGGGAAGTGGTCACAGCACCAATCCTAAGAGAGTTCAAGAAGTGTTTGAACAGTGCTCGCAGGCACATGGTGTGATTCCAGGGGCTGTCCTGTGCAGAGCCAGGAGTTGAACTCAGTGATTTCTGTGAGACTCTTCCAACCCAGCATATTCTATGATCATATGAAAATAACTAATATGATGATACTACTAATAATGATGAGGTTTAGATATACGACGATCAGAAATAACATCAGTTATCTTGGTTGGCTCCCTTTCCCCAATGCCTAATTAATTTTTTCTAGAAGAGCAAACCATTTGCATGACAGAAGTATGATTTAGCCTAAAAAGAGATTTTTCAGATCAGTTAACCAGACTCTGGAGATTTTCTTCAGGCTAATTACCTGAGAAGCAGAATGGCTTTGCTCTTTGATTTTAAAAGGATTTCTGTCTACTTTCTCTGCATATAAGGAACAGCTACTGCATGTGCAAGGCATAAAAGTGATTAACAGAATCATTAGTATATAGCTTCTAAATATGACTTAAACAATCCATTGAAGAAGAGGTCTAAAAGTATATCAATATGCTAAAATATTAGGTGGATGATGTCAGTATCATATATATAAGTCTGACCTTTCTCAAGGCCTGTATGAAACAGCTGGAAGACTAAAGGGAAGGAATCCATGTACAGAGATCAAAAGACAGATACATTGCTTTTGACTTATTACTCTGTTCTCTTTTATTCCTTTGGATATTTTACTAATGATTTTATCTTTTTGACAATCAAGCAACTATTCTTTTGTTCCTTCAGGTGGGATTTTTACAAAGTTATCTATAATCAGCTGAAGATAATAATTTTAACTGGCTACAGAGAAAGAATAATAATATCCAAGCTGTAAAAACTGAAGATATCAGTCCTTCAGGTCATATGGTAGCACCTTGTGGTCTGGTGTTCAAGGTGCCATATGCAGCTTCAGCTGAAAAATCCTAAATTTTCTACACTGAAAGACTAAACAGTTTCATTATCTTATTGCTGTTAACTTGACTTCCTTTCCTTTTTTATACTGCTTTTTAGGTAACTTTTTGCTGTAGTTTCACTGAATTATGGTGGGGTGTTTCCTAGCACAGGTCATTTTTTATAGCTCTATTGCTATTGGAATATTGTTCTGACTGTGATGACTGCACTCCTAATATATGAATATTGCTTCTTTCCAATTACTTGAAAGCTCAAACTAGAGACAGATACAGAAGCATCTACAGAATCATTATTCTCAGGTTATGGTCATTTGAGACAAAGAAAATAATCATGCTTTGATTTAGAGTGATTTGACTTGGAGTGAAGCTCTAAAGCATGCCTATGTTTCTCTACTATTATATTGAAAATTCATAGGCAAGAGAAAACTCCTAGCTAAAAGTATACTCACAATCATCCCACACTCTAATAAATTCATTAGAACAAAATGTTGAAGTTCCTTGTGTGTTTCACTTGCAGTGTTCATTTGCATATAAAATAATTGACTTATTAAAAGGTGTCGTTCATCACCAGACAATGTCGAATAATCCTGTGGTTTTGATTGCATAAAATACCACTTGTCTTGATTGCTGCAGATCAGCTTCATTCCCTTAGAAGGGAAGAACTCAGGTTGAAAAAAAGAGTAACTGACATACCAGTGAGTGCTGTAATAAATTTAGACTAATGCTGGTGACAGTGGCCTTGGGAAACATATTCACATTTGCAGGATTGAGGTCTTCATTACTTTCAACCTGTACAATACAACAGCAATATAAAATTTTCTCTTCAAGTTCTTCCAGTTATTGGTATGTCAATTGTACCTTTTCAATTTTTAAAATGAAGTTCATAAGCACTTGTACTCTTCATAATAAAAATTTACATCTTTCATGACCAGCTAAAATAGTTACCTGCTTCCATTAACTCATGGCATCTTGGGTTGACAAAGGGATAATTTTTATATTTTCATTTTTCTGAATGCTTCTTGTTGGATTTTTGCAGCCTGCTTGATATTTTTCTGTATTCTGTTGTATTCTGTGGTGGAACATGTATGTGTATATATATATATATATATATATATGGTTTAGTATTGACCAAAATATTTAGAAATTGTTTAACTCTATTTAGCTATTTCTGCGCTAAAACTAAAATAATGTCTCCAGAGTGCAAAGCACATCACATTCTGAACAGTATGTATGTTTGATGTCTTCCTTTCAAGGAAAAGCAACAGAGCATAACCTGAAGCATTATGACTAAAATATTTGTTTGGCAGAAGCATCAGTTCATCTTGCCTTATATCAATATCACAGAACTGTAGTCATTTGAAGTACAAGAAATTAATTTGTTCCCCTCCCAGAGTGCATTTTTAAAACATCTGATGTTATAGAAAATAAAGCATCAGCCAAAGGAAAAAAAGATATAAAGATCTAATGCACTTCCAGAATGACTGAGTTATGACACTACAGTTTCCACAGACATTACACATTTTTGCACAGTGTGGTGTAAAACCCGAAATCCTTTGAAATTATGAAGCTCTAGTCAGACAGATCAGTATCAAGCAGATAGGCTAAAACAGAATAGAAAAGAAATAGAAGAGATCAGAAGAGAATACAGAGCAATTTATTTTTTTAGGGCACCTCTTATATTCTGAGTGCCTTGAAGTACTTTACAAAGTAAAGCAAAGCAACCAACCATTATGGAAGGAGAAGATGTTATGTGCCAGCATTTCAAACAAGTCCCAGCAAGTCTCCTGAGTTGCAAGCCTAGTTCATAGGCTATATTGTTTGTATCCAGCAGTAATTGTGCTTGAAAAGTTGCAGGTGCAAATAAATAATAAAAAACCTCCAGCAAACTTATATTTCTTTGAAGAACTGACTTTTTCAAATGTTGAATTTACAAATTTATGGGAGTGCAAGCTCATCCTTGGAACTCAGTAGTTTAATTAGCTCAGGGTTTTTTGCAGGTTTTTTTCTTTGTTTGTTTACTTGTATTTTCTTTGTTTCAGAAAAGGTGGAGAAAAACTAAATTAAGATGGAGGGCCATTACGGGTGCTTTTGTGATGTGGAAGGGATGTATCAAACAAAGTAAAAGGTCAAATCTTAAAATTCAAGTTGAAAGAATCAAAGACCGGGAAAGATCTGAAAGAGGGGATGAAGCTCCAATACTTCATCTCCTCCTGTTTTCATTCCAAAATTATGCTCAGAGGATGATGGACAAGTCTGAAAAACATTTATCAGTCACAGAAGATACTAAAATTTTTGTTCAGAGTTTGATTGATACGCTTATCTACATTAAGTCTGTACAGGGAATGAGTATAAAAATTTCTCTAGTTTATCTGGTTAGGAAACAACAAATGATTCAGGCTTTGATAAAGTTTTTTAAACACATAAATGATGTTATTTTCTTTTACAAGAAATCTTGAATTGGATTTTCCCAGTACCTCAAACAAACAAATTAAAAGGATGAAAGAGAAGATAACAAAAGTAGAAGAAGTTGTTACAGACATTCAAACCTGAAACCTGTCTTGGTCTTAGCAAAAAAAAACTAATTTTCAATGCTGCTTTCTGAACAGGGAGCCAAATAAAGCACAAAGCTTGAGACTCATATAAATGCTGTGACATTGTAGGAATAGGAAAATCTATCAAAAGAATGTTTTTAAATTTAGAGAAGCATGAAAGTACAATATGCAGAGTTTAATAGACCTTAAAATACTCATCAAAATACTTTTCACTGTCTATGCACAGTAAGTTTTAGATATTCACCAGAGCGACTCTTCAAAGAGATAAGACAATACAGCAACCAACACACAAAGAGGTTCTACTTTTTGAAGTATTACCATTTGATATGCCTACTTAAGAATTGTTCAGGGAGGTGTGCACACAATCCATTGTAGATACTCTATCCTCACAAACGATTACTTTACATGTTCCAACATGTAAAATTCTTCATGTAGTTTTCTTCTGCAGTTGTTAATGTCATCCCAGAAGTGTCACAAAACTTGGTATCTCTAGATGCTGAAGTATGAAAAGGAAAATGATGCAAATTCATATGAATATAGAAGTGCAAGCTTTTTAATCCTTCAGAAACTTAGTCAGAAGTTAAAAAGTGGTTTATAAATATGTTCTCACTTAACTCTCTCAGAATACCCATTTATGCTTAACTGTCCAATGCTTTAGGACAATACAAAGTAATATTTTAAAATGAATGTTTCAGACTTCTTCCAGAAAGCACAGAAATAAGACCACAGTGACACTTGAGGTAGACCATAGAGGAAAGATCCTCAGATATTATGAAATTATAGCTCAGCACAAGCCTCTGAGATCATCCCTTATGCTTGACTTGTGCCACCAAGCCGTGTTAGGGGAAGTGCCATTTTCTTCTACTGAAAAATCAAAGTCTCTGGTTCTCAGAACAAAAGGAGTAGAAAAGTGGAAAAGCTTCCTCCCCAGCACGCCTTGCCCCTCTCGGGGCAAAGGTAGGCCACATAAACTCTTTCTGGGTGGTGTCCTAGCTGGGCATGCCTAACTTCTTTTTCAACCTGATGCGTCCAGGCAATAAAAAAGCCAGGAAAAGTGAACTTGGAACATGGATTGTGGACCCAGGATTCAACTTCCAGCTGGCTCCGGCTGCCACTGGGGCTGCAGCATTGACAGTTCTACTGACACCCCCAGGGAAATACCTTTTCATGTCGGCTAGGGAGAACAACTGGAGTGCAATAACTTAGTGATACAGATTAGGGATCTACTGAAAGGATTCGGTTGCTATTACTGTGATGCTGTAGGACTGTTGTTTAAGTAAAATATCTTATGTTATGCCCAAAGTAAAAGCTTCTTAAACATCCTGGTTGATCAAGCTTCATAACTTCTTTCAATTTTTTCCTTCAAACACCATTAATTTTAAGAAATTTTATTATCCAGTTGTATGAGGTCTTGGGGAAGACTGCAAAAATATTCCTGAGGTTTTTTTGGGTTTTTTCTCCTAAATGATGGAAAGGAATAATGAAAAAAAAAAAAACGCGGACACCTCTGCATGGGTTACAGAACAGCTATCAACCAACTTACAGATTTAAGACTTGATTTTGCTGCTATTAAAATAAATAAAAAATTCTGGTGATTTTCAGTTACACTTAGAACTTAAAAAATTAATGTTGGAGCAACAAGAATTTACTTTTGCAGAAAAAAGTCTTAGTCCTGTCTTTATGTAAGAGGGAAGATTCCTGCTGAACTAAATACCTGCTGTCTGAACCTCTAGATTTTATGGTGGTCAATGGGTCAAATAAAACCATACCAGAAAAGAAAGCATTCTTTTAGCAAATGCCATAATTTTTTGGCTGATTTGTCTCGGATTAGATTCTATTTCTATAGACTGGCATTTCCTTTTACCTTCCTAAGTTACTTCCATGAGGGCTGTCTAAAATGAAAAGAGACAAATATACACTTCTCCAACACATTTTTCTAGTGCTACCAGTATTCCTACTGTACAGTATTTCTGTAATTTTCTATTTTTATTAATTTTTTATTATTTTTATTTTTCTATTTAAGCTGCAAAGTAATAAATAACCTTTCCTTTTCTTTTTAATTGCCACTATTGTTCAGAAAGACACATGAATATCTAATTGTTTTGATGTTTTACAAGAGCAAACAGGGATTTTTATCACTAATTGCAATGTTTCCAATTCTTTCTATTTTAATGGTCTCGAATCTCTGATTGCTAAATAATTTCATATTTGCAGCTACAATGTGGATGCTTAACTATTGTAAAAAGGCTGAATACACCTAACAAATAGACAATACAATTGTCACAACCTACTCCAAAAGTAGTTTTCAGAGCAGCAATTTTCCTTACACCTGATGGTAAGTTATTCCAAGAGCTTGGTGAAGGAACTGCTTCATTATCCTGACTAGCTGCACTCTGATTATTGAGTAAATTGCACAAGAAAGAAGGGATTTGGAGAATCCTATACAGGTTTAGAGCTGTATGTACAAGAGCTTTTAATGATATCAGTTATTACATCAATTGAACAGTAATGATGAAAGCTGGGTGACTGAAGACTAATAAATGATGGAAACACTTAAGGACCCGAGGTAAATATGAGGCATTTTAATACCAACTGGTTATTAATTCCTTAAGAAATACAGAAATATAAGATGCTTGTGACTTTCACAACATAAACACAGTGATTAGAAAGAATTATAGATATTCCCCCTCCTTCTTCTCTTTCATAATTTCTGCTACATGTACATGATCCTATGCACTTTCACTTGACTGGTCATATCTATGTCCTGTATATTAGTCATACAGAAAGGTGCTTGACTTTTTTCCACAAGTCTTTCTAGAATTCACATATATGCTTTATTATCATATTCTCACTGTCTAAATGAAGAAACCTTTGTCTCATAAATTTACGATCTATAGAAAACATTTAATATTCATAAATACTGTTATTATTGTTGTTATGGTTTACAATTGTCCTTTATTCATGTAGATTTTTTGGACTAGAATGATTATTTAATTGTTTCTGTACAGCTGAAAAGGAACATCATGTTCTTCTTGTATCAGAAATTACTCAGGGTTGAACTTGTTTTTTAACATAAACAGCAGAGAAAAGTCTTTTTGTTTTAATAACCGGAATATAAAATTATAAAATTATTTTAAAGAAAGAGAAAATTAACTAGCAGACGGCTTTTCTGTTTTTACAGAACTTGATAGCATTAAATGATATTCTAAGTAGTCTAGAGTAGTTAAATAAGATTTTAAGGAAAGGGTGCTATTATGTACTACTTTATACATGTAGTCCAGCTCTATTGCTGTGCCAGTACCAAGGCTGTGGATTTGACACCTGTATGGGCCATTCACTTAAGTGTTGGACTTGATGATCCTTGTGGGTTCCTCCCAGGATATTCTGTAATTCTGTGACTACATGCCTGCCTTTCATCATGGAGAAATTAAATCCTGTAGTGAAATTGGTACATTCTTAAAATGAAACAACTCTGTCACGGGAGGAAATATGACAAAATGAAGAATAAATTAAATGAAAGAAGAAATTTTGTATTATGAAATGTTGCCCTGTGGCTGCAAAACAGAAATTTAAAAAATAATAATAATAAAAAAAGACATGATGAAAATGGGCCAGTATTCTTAGTGACTTCAGTAAGTTAAGACTTAAGTAAGTCTCAGAACTATATCTACTTACACATATATGAATAAATTTTTCAAAGGAACTTAATTAAATTAAAGAGAGAAATTATTATACTGTTCTAAAAATGAAATAACAAAGAATTCATGAAGAATTCATTAAAATGAAACACGAAATGAAGTATAATTCTGTTCTATGTCAGAAACAGAGGAGGATATATCCTATTCCATATATTGTATCTAATACTGGGACATTATCACAGAGTTGAAAGCAATTTATAAGACTGGGATCCATACCAGATGGGAAGCAGGAGTCTTCAAAATGTGCCATCAATAAAATAAAAGTAAAATATACAGTTGAAATTCTCTGAATCACGCTCATTTTCTGCTTCAGGTATGGATGAGTATTTACAAATAAATTTTTCAGGCTTTTTATCGCCTCCCTTGTTCTCAACATAAACAATACAGAGGACATGCAAGACACCTCCATGTTTATACTCTTTTTCAAAAATGGAAGAAACTCCCATGAGTTACTGTTTTTCCCATATAGATGTGCAGGTAGTAAATTGAGAAGAGTTGAAAAATGCAGCATATTGTACATCTCTGCATTGATATAAGTGGGTGCATAAGTGGAGTAATCTTCTTCTGGAACAAGGCAATAACAGATAACTTCTACTACTTATACTGCTCCTGAGAAAAGTGGAGGTTTATGCTACCTCTTATTTAAGAATAGAAGAAAAGTGACAGTCTACAGCTGTGTAATATGAATTCTACTGATATAGTCATCTATGTTCTTTCATCTTCTTGTCAGTGCAAAAGATTTGAGAGAAATAAAAAAAAACTTGAAACTTGTGTTTGTAGTTTTACATACATTCCCATATTTTTCTCCATAAGCCAAAAGAGAGTCAAAGCAGAATAAAAGTGCTGTCAGTTTAGGATGAGATTCTTTCTTTAATATTTTAATACTGCTGTTTTCATGGTCTGTATCTTTGTTTCTTATCTGGCAGTACCCAGATCATATTAACAAGAAAGTAACATGAAGCTTATTTTATAGTAGTAAAAACTTTTGTCGTTGTAAGAGAAATATAAATAAGGTGCTTTTAATTAGAAATTCTGTCTCATAGGGGATTATAAAATAGAAGTAACTTATATGCTAAAATAGCTGAATGCTGTACTTGAATTTATAGAATATCCATTACATACAGTGTAAGATTTTAATTATTTGAATGTAATATATTGAATGTTGAGGGTCAACTCCATCTCTGAGATGACAGAATTTTAGAATGGTTTGGGTTGGAAGGGGCCTTAAAGATCATCTAGTTCCAACCCCCCTGCCATGGGCGGGGATAGCAACCACTAAACCACGTTGCTCAAAACCCAACCCCACCTGACCTTTACTACTTTACAGGGCAGTATTCCAGGGAATACAACTTCTTTGGGTGACTTGTGCCAGTGTCTCACCAGCTTCTGAACAAAGAATTTCTTCCTCATATCTAATCTAAACCTGCCCTCTTTCTGTTTAAAGCCACTCCCCCTTGTCCTATCACTAAATGCCCTTGTATAAAGCCCCTCTCCAGCTTTCTGTAGACCCTCTTTAGGTACTAGAAGGTGTCACAAGCTTTCTGCAAAGCTTTCTCTTCTGCAGGCTGAATAACCCCAGTTCTATCAGCTTGTCTTCAGGAGAAGTACTAAGTTACAGACTTTAAGAGCCAGTGAAACTGGTAAGAAACTTTTCAATGAAAAAAAATTCCTTCTGACAGAATATGTCCTATTACTTTTATGAGAGTCCATTTTGCTAATAGCAAAAATCTATTTTTCTGATAGCAAACTGTTTGCTATTTAGTACTGTGCAGTCCACTAAAACTGTCTTTTAGTCTTTTGCCTGCTTGGCAGCTGGGATGCCGAGAATTTCCAAGCTGACTGCATCGAACCATAACATGCTTGAGGTGGATATGCTGCAGAAGAGGTTGAGGGAGTGATTACGCAGTGATTCTGCTTTCCTCTCCTGTCCTCCTCCCCGTCAAACATTGTGCACACAACTTGGATGAACCTCCCACAACCGACCACAAGATTTCAAGTTGTCCACTTTTCTTACTGGCCTTCTTGAAGGTTTGTTCTGGTTTTGCTAAGAAGCCAGGTCACCCAGCATGTCGCCAGGTCCCACCATTCCAGGTTCTGAGCATCAAGAGTATCCCTAGGAAAGCTCCAAAAAAGATAGCGCAGAAATTATTTTTAAACTTGCCCTTGTCCCGCATCTTTATCCGGACAAAAAAAATTCAAAAGGGAGTTACATATTTACCAAGGGAATTTCCTCTGTTACTTTCTTCTTTTAAGCTCAGAATTTTGGGTTTTTGTCTGAGCTGAAGAATCTTTTCCCCTCAAATAGTTTAGGATTCACAGGTTAAGCAAACTTATGCTTGCTTCGTCTCAGCTCTAGCAGGTGTACTGAAATTCTGCTCAACAGACATTAACACTTCAATTACCCCCCAAGAGAGCAACATGACCACTTTCATTGAAAAACACACTGCCAGATCCTCATGTTTTATGATGGACTAGGAATTCCTCAAGACATGGGGTGTACTTCAGCCTGATGATTTCGAAGTGCCATTTTCCAGAATGTCTCCCAACCACACTAATCTTTGACTTCAAGGGTACATGGCAAGACTCGCCATGGATGCAAATTCGGAAATTATGAGATTACCATTTTTCCAAATGGATGATTTAAGGATGTCAGTCTAGGATAAGGCTTCTGTCTCTGAATCCCAAATAAATATTTGTACCTAGCTCAGGGACACAGATAGACAATTATTAATAGAAGAAAAAGACAAGATTTCAAAAATCACCTTTTTTTAAAAAAAAATCCTGATTGCTTTAGGTATCAGGTCACAAATCCATTTCTCAGAAAAAAAAGTTAGATGTATTACTTATGATTCTGAAAGGGACTCAAACAACAGGTTATAAAAGTCCTTTTTGGGTCTTCCTCACAATCTAAAACAATGAAATATAAAAGCAAAAGTGTCTCTCTGCCCTCTATAAATTAACTTAATTTTGTTTCTACTCTGACACTAAAAGAGCAAATAAAAGTGTTTCCTTTTTCTAGATAATAAATTATTTTCTTTCTTCAAGGAATGCCTCTATGATCTTGATTAAAGGGGGAATTAAGGAATGAACTGAATTCTTTTCAGTTTAATACTAGCAGGACAGATTTAAACCTCTCACTATAGGTGAAATATTCCTTGCAGAAAACCAGAAAACAAAAATCATGTGTTTTATTTTATCAGGAAGGAAGATAAGAGTGTAGGATGATGGATTGCATAAAAAAATTTCTCCCAGACTACTTCCTCCAACTGTCTTCTGGATCACTAAACTAAATGAAAAAAAGACCTTATTCCTCAATGTTAATTAATTCTTTAAAGGCTAAAAGAAATTTGCTTTTCATTTCTTCCTGCAATTTTGAAACCCTTAATCCCAATCAAATATTTGTTCTCTTCACAGAAATGCCACATTTTTGACTCTTGATTTTCTTTTCAAAGAGATCAGTAAGAAACATCAAGACACACATCTCGTTGGCAACAAGTGCTTATTGTGATGGATAAATAAACCAATTTAATAGGGAAGTTGGGGTTTTTTATGATATGTGTTAGACTTCATGTCCAAAAGTTTTTCTTCTGAGCTGATGTCTAACCACTACTATTGATATCAAATATCATAACAGTAGTGAAAATGTCAAATATCATTTCCTTACTGATATTGTTTTGATATGTTTAATTCAATCACCTCTTTTTATTTTCTCTTGAAGGAATCAATGTTTTTTTCTTCCATGGAGACAGACAGTAATCTGCTGCTTTTGGGTCACTTTTTGATGATATGGATTTGGACAGATACCAACTTCAGATCAAGCCAGTAACTTCCTCCCCTGAACTATCCTTATTGGAAGCAGTGCTTAAAGAGCTTATGGATTTCAGTTCAAGTGTCTGAAGGCCTTTAAATGGAAATTGAAGGTGTGAAAATAAATTATGTTTGTGTCATACATCCATGAAATGTGTAGGGAAACACATCTAACGTAAATTAGACACTTTCTTACTCTTGCACTATTTACGAAAGTGTTGTTTCCCCAATAATTTCTCAAACTGTTTTGTAATTTTGCTGATCTCATCCTTAAGTGTACCTTAGCATCTGAATGCTTTTAGGAGCCAGCATCAGAAAAGTGGGTATTATGTGAATCAAATTTATTCAGTACAAATATTTAGAAAACTTTTAAAAGTCCATATCACCTCATTCATTTCCCAAGGAAGGAGCAGGATAGAGAGGATCAAATGGAAAGAAAGCCCATGGGTTTCATCTGAGCATGATGCCCTGAGTTTCGTCTTAGCAGTGAAGAAATCACTCTCTGCATCTGTGTCTGTTGCTTCAGATTGTCTGGCCCATGTGGCCTTTACTTCTTTAATGTCAGGAGATGACAGTGACTCACTAAGATTAGCATGTTCATTCGTCACACCATTGAGCATAGTAAATGATTACTTAATATCCTAAATAAAGCTTTCTAGAGTATTATGACAACACTCAAAGTTCTAGAAGTTAATTCAATGAAAGCTCATTACAAAGAAAAAAGGAATAACTTAACTCCAGTCTGTTTAAAATTCTTTTTTACACCTTTATTCTTTAAATCGGCATGATTTCTGCTCCGCTTAAGTAAAACAAATTATTCTTTTCAGTCACGAAATTTCTTCAGATGTGTTGAAAAAAGAAAAGAAAAATCCTCCAAAAAAAATTTAAACCTGAAAAAGAAAACTCTTCAATCATTCATTATCTTGTAATATTGTCATTAACTAGTATGCCAGCAGGTTTTTAACTGAAAACTGGTCCTATTCCTTAGATTTTTAGTCATCATCAAGACAAAGGCCCAAAGCACTAACATACATAACTTTCTCATACATATACGCTATACAGGACAATGCCAGTTTTAATATATTAAAAAAAACCCAGACATGAAAAACCCCCAGACACAAAAAACCCCAACCATTAGTTGACTAACAGTATTTTAAATAGTGGTCAGAAAAAGTGACCTGGGGAACATTTCTCTAAATTTAGCTTCCTTTCACTATTTTATGTAAAACATGATTAGCTATGCATTGAAGAGTTTGGTTGCATTTGCAAACTATTCAGTACATAATTTTGATTAGGCTAAATGTTAAGCAATCTGTGTCTGGTTAATATAAATGGAGGAAATTTTAGCTGTAAATCCAAGGTAGCTACACTAGAGACAGCGCCCAATATCTCAAAGCAGTTGCTGCAGTGCACTTCAGAGGTTGATTTTCTTTCTCTGCTAGATTAGTAAGAAAAATGTACAGCAGTCAAGAATTTTAATGTTCTGCATTAGAAGCACACTTCCTAAGAGCACAGTCAACACATACCCTTTTATCATAGAAGGGGAAAGTATTTCATGCTACCGAAAATCATGGAGTTTACACAAGCAAGTGGTCCAGCAGGCTTGCCTTTTCCTTTGAAACACTGGAAAATAAAGTCAGGTTTTGTCATTTTCTAGCTCTTGTTGGGGTTTGACACTGGCCCAATGCCAGGCACCCATAAGAGCTGCTCGCTCACCCTCACCTGCCACGGCTGGGCAGAGGAGAGAAAAAAAAAAAAAAAAAAAATTAACAAAGGCTTCACGAGTGAGATAAGGACTGGGAGAAACACTTCAAGGGCGAAACAGGCTCAACTTAAGTTGTGAAGGGAATTTATTACTAACAGAATCAGAGAAGGATAATGAGAAGTAAAATAGGCCCTTAGAACACTTTTCCTTCCCAGGCCCTTCCTCCTTCCCACCGACAACACAGGGAGGCAGGGCAGGGGGGTTTTGGTCAATCCATCACCAAGATTTTCTTTCANACCTCGGCTCTGGAACCTGGAGCACGTCCTCCCCCTCCTTCCCCACTGACCTTGGTGTTGCCATGTTATTTTCCCTCACATGTTCTCACCTTCTCTTCTCTGACTAGAATCCAAAATCTTGTGACTTTGTTTTGATTTTCTTCCTAAATATGCCATCACAGAGGCGTTACCAGCTTCTCTCACTGGCCCAGTTCTGGCCAGCAGCATGTCCATCTTCAGAGCCATCAGCCACTGGCTCTGCCGGACATGGTGGGAAGCTCCCAGCAGCTTCTCATAGGAGCCACCTTTGCGGCCCCCCTGCTACCCAAAACCAGGCTGTGCCAAACCAATACACTCTTCAAATTTTCCTTATGCTGTTTTCCTTTCTGTTTAGTTCCCCTGTTTTTTTACTTAACATTTGACTCTAAAGGAGAGGTTCGGCATGTTTATTCTGCTTACTGCTCTCAGAAAAAACATATGGGAGCAAGTAGCCAATAGATATTTTGCAATTTTGGATTGTATCAACTTCAGTCAGGAGTTTTCCAAAGAGCATGATTGCTGAATAAACAAAAGTATCATCTTGGAAACAAACAGAGATTTGCAGAATTAAGTGCAAGTTATTTTCCTACAAGTGAGAAATTGCAGTGTTAAAAACTAGTTGTCCTAGTAGAAATTTTGGGATAATCAAAAAGCCCCAGTTTCTAAAAAGGCCTTTCTCATTATACATCAAAAAAATTAAAGCTCAAGACTTTTATGTCCTGGATATTTTATTTGCTGAGATTAAGTAAAGGTCGTGACGTGGGACTTTCATGTATTTGGTTTATCTCAAATAAAATAGAGTCACCTGTGAGATACATCTGGTGTATATTACAATTGAATATGTAGCAGTTTAAACTGTAAGTGAATTACAATAACCAAGATCCGGACTAAGGAGGAGAGGGATTTGCTGACTACTACTTACCACATGATGTGCTGTAAGAAATAGATATTAGAGCATATCTACACACTTGAACACCTTAGGACAGCTGTCAGGATAAATGTACGTTCAAGATCTAAAGCTTGTCACAGCTGGTTTCAGAACAAATATATGAGAGGTACCTGCAGGGTGGTCCACTCCCTGCATATTTGGAAAGACCTGGGGTTTAACTGAGCTAGTAAGCATGTCTCTAGGCTGAATGGAAAATTTCAAATGCTGTAAAAAACATAACAGTATGTGCATTTCTTAAGAAATGTAATGCAGCAGAAACACTTTGAAAATCTCTCCCCTCTGTCTGCACAGATAAGAGCAAACACACAATATGTGGCTGGTTTGTCATATTTTTGTGCAGCTGCTCCTTCTGAGTGTGCGATAGACAGAGACATGCATATCGTGAGCTGTGTTAATGCATGAATTCAGCTTCTTTAGATTAGCATTTAACGCCTTCCAAAAGGCTAGACATGTGCAATGCTTTGTGTATTACTTGGAATAAGTCCCGCAAAAGTTGGGAATTGCAGCACCTAGCCCTGATGATCAGGCAGCTGCAGGTCTGAACTGAAGTAAGGGGAGGGGCTGCCCTGGCTGGGAGAAGGACAGGAGTTAAGAGCCTTTCACTCCCACTGCCCTTGTCGGTTTTGGGCTTAATATGGAGAACTGTCTGGGACCACATGGTAAGAGAGGTCAACTTGACAGAATATTCCTGGGAGAAATAGCAATTCATAGAGACTCAGTGGCAGGTTTTCCAAGCTGAGGCTTTATTATATGAATAATAAACTCTGATTAGAATATTCACCTGACATTGTTATAGATTTCTGCAAAATCTGAGTTAATAATTTCAAAATTCCTTATAATCCACTGAAAGGAAGAGATACTTCAGTATACAATAGCTGTCGTTTTAGACTAGGTGAATAGTATGCTAGTTATAGATTTTATTCTTTATCTTTGCATAGGCCGTGAATTGGCTGCATGACAACCCAATAAAAGGTTGTCCTTACAAGGACAGATACAGGGAATTCTGATTCTGTTATCAGCCTCATGGAAATGTTGGTCTCTGTTGATACATAATAGCCAATATCCTGTACATGAGCAATAAGAACAGCATGAAATGGTTCTGAGTAGAAAATACACACTCTGGTCATCATTTGGTTACTTGTTAGCTTACAAATTTTTCGTGTGTGTGATATTCTATATGATATTCACAAAATACAGACTGTCCTAGCTAAGATATCACAAAAAGAAGGGTATTCCTGGTACCAAGTCCTCAATTTGAAAGTCTGGAAAGAGTCTTTAATTCACAGGCCATAGGACATTTCACTGCTTGATTGTCTAGTTAGGTTAGTTATCACAGAAGGAGGAGGTAAACCCAATGAGTAAAGACAATATTCAAGAGATGTGTTAGAGCCAAAGAATTGCCTTCTGCATGATAATAATTAAAAAAAGAAATACAGAAAACAAAAAGGCATAATATAGAAAAACAAAAGAAAGATAAAACATACTATGAAAAAAATGAAGCTGAGAAACTTGCTCTTTTAACTCATTGCCTGGTCTATGAAATAAAGTATTGCAAAAAAATGGTTGATTTGTTTCTTTGCGCTTTGTGGATGTCAAACCAATGTCTTTTTTAAAATTTCTTTTTCCCCTCTTAAAAGCAAAAATGTTAAGTACAGAGTATTAGTGTTCTTTATTAGGCAATTCATAACTTTCAAAGTTTTCAGAAAATTTAAAAACTATTTCAACATGACTTTTCAATGGCTTCTTGAAAATATTACTGGAATTTACTTATGAAAGTGTCTTGATTTTAAAGACAGATGTTTGCCAAGGAAGGCAGGAGCTTCCTTGGAATGGAAAATGTAAACCCCTTCCCTCCAAATTATTATAATTTTGAAATTAAGGGACTTTCAGGCAAAGATATGAGCAATAAGAATAACAGTTCTTTACTAGTATATATGACAAAGCAATAATACAGAAAATACTAGCTTAACATGACAGAGTCAGGATGTGACAGGACACCCTGCCAGGCAGGGTGGTGGCTGCAGTCCTCTTTGAAGTGGTGATCCTGTAAAAAGGTCTGGTCCTCCTCAAAAGGTCCAGTGGTGGTTATGTAACTCTTGTCCTCTGGGAAACCAGTAGGTAAGGACTGACTGTGGTGTTCCAAACCCCAGATTATATCCAGGTGGGAATGCTTGGTTCCTCCCACTGGGCGGAGCATCTCACAGTGGGCTGATGTAATTCTGTGAGTCATGTGGTGGGTCCTTGATTGCCCATTAAACACAGACAACCCCCAGAGGGAGTTATCAGGGGCGAGTCATGGCAGGAGATAACGAACACTGCCCCACCTGCTTTAACAGCTTGTGAAGATGAGAATGGAATACATACTGTTGGTTACATCTTTCATTGTAACCTAGGACAGAAAATTACCTTTCAAATTTGGATCCAGAATCCTAATCGTAGAATAAATGAAACTGCTACAAGAATGCTAACTTATGTAAGTCTATGCAGTTTCAATGAACATGTGGTTTTGCTTTATAGTATTTACCTACAGATTTATACAGGGATAGAATAGCTCACATGAAGTGGGTGGACTGCATATTAATATACCTTTCCATAAACTTCTATGTCCAAAATGTCTTAGCTGCTTGCTAAATTGTGAAGAAAAATGTTTTCATATACATGTGAAAATGCTTGAAATGAGGGCTTTTAGTATTCACAGAGAACACAGCTCATGATTTTTTGAAAAATTTTTTGCTCTTGAATTAAAGTAATTTAATATAACATCCATAATAAGTTTTCATCCATTTCTCAGCTGAAAATTCTCTGGATTATCAGAAAAATTACTTCTTTAGTGCTGAACTCCTTGTATAGACCAAAATGCTTGCCACTTAAGATTTTAGCAGGGACGTTATATAAAAAAATTATAAAAGCATATCAATTGTAGGTCCATTCCTGCCTTGATATTGGGCAGGACATTTCTCTTTGCAGAGAATGAAGAAATAAAATAAGAAATTTCAATTCATGATTCAGTGATTTGCTATATCTTAACATCTTTGCCACAGTATTGATCAAAGCTGATGGTACTTTTCTCTCCCTTACAGGAACTTAGTACTCTGTGTCCTCAGAAAATAATTCTTGGCCACATCCACTTCATGGTATGACCAGAGTAAATTAGCCAAAAGATTCAATTTTGCACTTGGTGTAAAAGGTCTCTATTAGACCTCCATGTACTTTATTGTTGTGACGATATCTTTACATTGTTCAGTTATATTGATAACACAAACATGCAAAAAAGAAATAAAGAAAAAACATTTAAAAAAACAACTTGCCATATAAATTTCTTTTTAATTGTCATGAATAAAAACACATTTTTTATCTGAATGATGAATGTACTTATTTTCTATCCCATAAAATTTCAGAATTATCCATTAATTTCCCTTTTTTGACTATGACCATGATTAATGACTTAGTAGTAATAATATAACAATAATAACAAACAAAAATACTGGCTTCATTCACTACAGGACACTATTAATTGTTTGCCACTGAAATCTTACACAAGAAAAAGGGTTGATACAGAGTAAAGCATTGCAATTTACTAATTGATCTTCTGTAGTTTTCTCCAAATGCAAAACCCACATTACCCCTAGAATCTTACAGTCTGAAAGATTATTTGTGAAGTGGCTAAAATTAGATGCAAATAGAAAGTTTAATCCATGTACATAATGATGTGATAAGCGACATTTCTACATATTTGCCTATATATTATTTAAAGAGAACCACAGGCTTAGTTTGATTAAAATGCACCCTTAGTGAAAAAACAGAGGAATGTTTTCTCGGACACCTTCAAAAGTATGACTGTATCAAGGTCTTATCACACCATAATTTATTTTAAATTCTGTTAAGTGCAGCAGTAAGTTTTAGCCTTATTCTTTTTCCTTCCAGAAAATATTTGAAGTAATAAATAGCTCACTGATTGGAGCTATTTTAAACTTAGCAAGTTAAATACTTAACATTCTTTTTCTATAGTATGTTCTCCAGTCATCTGGGGAAATAAGTGTTCCTTATAAAAAGAACCATACTGAAACAATTCAGACACTTCAAAGCCTTAGGTTGCCTGCCAGAACTTGCTTTAATGTATTTGTTTTGTGAAATTTAAACAAGGGACACAATATTTATACGTGTACCCTATCATTATGCAATTTGTCTTTTTAGAAATCATTCTTAGGGCTAGGCATTTGCAGAGCTATAAAAATGTTTATAAATCAGATTATAAAGTGATACAGTAGATCTAAGTTTGTTTAAAGCATAGGACTGGGAGTCATAAGAACACAGACTTGCTCTGACTTCACTAATGACATTATGGGAGAAACCTTTCTGCAACATTTAAGCTTAAGCATTCACAGAAGAGGAAAGGCAACATCAGCAGCAGGGAGGTGGGGACACAAATAGATGTATTCCCTTTAGACCACCTTATCCCTCATAAACTGCAATCAATCCTCCTCTGCAATTTGGTTCACCAAGATCCCCAGATTTCTTTCTAGGAAGAAACAAGAACTGAAAAGCTCAGTCAGTGTGGCTTATATCAGTTTTATTTTCCTTCCCTTTCATTTCCTAATGGAAAAACAAACAGGAAATTAGAATGAGCTGTTGAAAAACCTAGGATGTTGAATCTCTCTCATATTCCTTCTTTGCTCGGTAGTCTGTGACACCAACACTGAGATGTAGCAAGGATTTAAATGATTGCAACCTGGCTGTGTCTTGGAACATCTAAGCCTGCCATCCTGCTGCCCATCTGAAACTTCCTTAAGTGAGACTGACAACTCAAAAACTAGGCTTATTTGGGATTTAGAAATATTTACAGTGTTTCTGCAGGTAACAATCCCATGATAGCAACATTACTGTCAAAAATGAGCCATGCTATACATCACACAAATCACTGTCTAGGCAAACTGTCTTTTAAAAGGGAGACTGAATGTGCCCAGCTGTGTCCTCTGTTTTTCTAAGTACATCAAGCAGCAAAGTGTATTGAACATTTTTCTGTGTCAATCTCCCCATTCCCAGTGAGTGGGTCATTTGACTTATCAAGCCTCTACCACTGTAGACACCTCCCTATGATGAGATATGCTTTTTCTGATTGAGGTTTAATTGGCTTTTCGTTTCCTGGATCTTCCCTCTTGGGTTCTTCATTATGTAAATTACTTTGTTGTTTTTTTTTTCCCCCACAGCAATAGGGAACTTCTGATCATTGTGACTTGTGAGAAGATAACAGGTAGTGGCCTCTCATTAAAACACCCCTTAGCAATCACAGGTGCATCCCTTCCAGTGTCAACTTCAGTATGTTAAATTGACTTGAGTGGTTACTACCTTTGATATTCCCCTGCTGCTGTTAGTACTTCATTCCCCCACATCTTGTCACTAAATGTCTGAGAGGCATGAAGACAGAACTTGATATTCAAGGTCAGTGTAAAGAGAACACTGGTTGTCTATTTCCACTTTCTTTGTTACTGGGGGGTCATGTAGTCCTAAAAGACAGGACTCTGCCTGCAACAAGAGTTTCACAGCTAAGTGTTGCAGGATGTGCCCATGGCCATCTATCTCTTTCCCAGTTACTGGCACAGTTGGGTACACCACAGTCTGACTCCCTGTGTTCTCTGTCTTAACCCTACAGAGCCCTGTAATCATCCTTGAATTGCTCAAGATCTCCCTGGCCAGTAACATCAGTATTGAAATGAATGAGTAGAATTCTTTTTCTGTGAAAAGAGAACAGTCTGTGGGCTGGATAGCAGATTAAATGTGTTCCACTACTGTGGAAAGGCAGTGCAGAGCCTTAGAACCAGTGTGCTCTTGTCTTGGAGTGAGCTGGTTGTAGCTTGGTTTGACAGTCAGTAACTGCTGCCTGACCTGTTTTAGCTTCAGCAATGGGAACTGTCTGTGGTAAAGCCATAAGAGTCCTGGGGGGGAGCGCTGTGCAAAAAACAACAGACCCCTGGGGTAACAGGGCTGGGGGATGCTGAGGGGCATCTTTCAAACTTCAGCTGTGAAACAATGAAGAGAAAGCAATGCATTTCAAAACAATAATGGAAAATAATAACACTTGTGCCCAGCTTTTAGGAGAAATGCATCATTGATCTCATGCTTCTCCTGGAAAGGAGGAGGAAGAAACCCTCTTTATGAACATGATAGTCCTTCCTCGAGAGACAGCACGATGCTAATGACCCCCATGCCACATTCTCTTTTCCTAGAAAATTAAATTTTCATCCTTAGGGTTCAGGGGGCCATCAGGAACATCAGTATAGGTTTCAGTAGGACAGGGGTTTTGTTTAATAAATTTACCTGTATTATTAACACAGCTATTCTGTGTCAGTTTGGACTATGAGAGTTAGTATTACACAATTCGGAATTCTAAGTTTTTAAAACATAAATTGGAATAACAATAAATTCTTAGATTCCCCTTAAACCCATATCAATGGTGTGTTCCCCTTGGCTGACAAGATTTAGAGCACTGTGTCCTGTTCCGCTTTATCACTGTTATCACACTGGGTCTGGCAGCCCCATGCAGTGACTGGGCCCACTGTGAGCACGCCTCTGCACCAGCTGTGGATTATCATTTTTTATCTTATTATACAAAGTATTTTTGGATAATTCTATTCTGGGTAACAAGTCTGATTAATCTGCCTGAACCAAGCAGTCTGCTTCACCAAGTGTATGAAGTTTCAGTGAATAACACTTAATAGTATGAGCTTCTGCATGATATTACGAACTGAGGGAAAAGCGTCTTTCAAAATCTTCTCCAAGGTATAATTTTTCTACAGAAGTTTCAGCTACTTGAGTGTGAGATAAATCTATCATACTTCTAATTTCAATGGCATATACACAATGGTAATCGAAAGGCAGTCACTTGTAATGTTCTAAATGCAGCCTGACCTGGAAATAGTAAAGTAGATTGTTCATAATGACTATTTTGCTAAAGATTTATTAAAATAACTAACAAGATTTTCTTCCAGACCTACACAAGTAGACTGTCACCTCTGAGTGAGTATAGCTATACTGCTTCTCCAGCGGTGAAGAAACCGGTGTGTGTTTTATCTAATGGAAATGCATAGACATCTATATGCACATGCAGGTGTTTGTATGGTTCCAGTATAGAACATGAGATTTGTTGAAAAAATCCTTTAAAATAAAACTCTATAGGAAAGTAAGATAATATCTGTATCACAGAGTATGATTCATGCTGAATGCTTACTAATGCTTGCTTCTTCTAAAAAAAGACTTAAATAGAGTCACAAAATCATGTTCTATTTTTCATAAAGTCAATTAATTCTCCTTTATTTTATAAGTTTAACCCTAGCTGGAAACTAAATACCACAGTCTCTCATTCACTCTCCCCCTTCCTGGTGGAATGGAAAGGAGAATCAGAAAAAAAGTTAAAAACCTGTGGGTTGAAATAAGAACAGCTTTATAATTGAAATAAAGTAAACTATAATAATAATAATAACAACAATATTAATAACAATTCTAATGAAAAGGGGAGAGAGAGACAGGAATAAACCCCAAGGAAGAAAATCAATCCACAATAAAATTACTCACCACCTGCTGACCAGTGCCCAGCCTGTCCCTGCCCAGCCATCAGAAGCTCCTGGCCAACTTCCCCCCAGTTTATGTCCTGAGCATGACATTGCATGGTATGGAATATTCCTCTGGCCAGTTCAGGTCAGCTGTCCTGGCCATGCTCCCTCACAGCTTCTTGTGCACTTCCTCACCCGCAGAGCCTGGGACACTGAAAAGTCCTTGACTTGGGGTAAGCACTGCTTAGCAACAA
>VYXC01002453.1:963-32655 GCA_013397175.1 Platysteira castanea | reverse complement strand
GTTCGGTTCTATTCTATTCTATTCTATTCTATTCTATTCTATTCTATTCTATTCTATTCTATTCTATTCTATTCTATTCTTTCCACCCCACAGTGGACAGGAGCAAAGGTCAATCCAGCCTGATCCCAAAACAAAACCCCCCAGCTCCCACCAACCCTGGCTCGTGTTTATGGAAAGGCACAAACCCCGCAGCCACCTCAGGCACACCTGGAATGAGGGCAGCAGGGGTTGGGATGGGCACACGGCACCACCTGGGCCTTCCCAGCACAGCCCCCACCCCACCTGGCTCCCCCTGGCAAGGAGCCCTCCCCTGTGCCCCCCTGGCCCCGTGGATCCTCTCCCTCCTCACCACATCCCCTCCTGAACAGCCTCGACATCCCAGCCCCTGCTCCCCCCCATCCTCGCCTGCTGCCAACGTGCTGAGCACCCACACACAGCCAGAGCTCCCCTCCAAGGACTCCAGCAGCTGAATGTGCCCTTCTGCCTGCCAGGACAGGCTGGAACCTCAGGTCAGGCTGTCAGCAGCTGCCCAGGGACACACAGACACACAGACAGACACACAGACAGACAGACCATTCCCCCCATCCACGCTGACGCACTGCAAGCCCACTTCTGGTGCATCTGGGACCTGCCCAGATAGGGCAGGAGGGAAAAAGAACAAAGCAGGAGAACAAATCCAGGAAGAAGAACAAATCCAGGATGCTCCTGCAGATGAGATTTTCACAGCACAGTTCTCAGCCCCCCATGTGGGAGCTGACACATCTCCCACCATGAGCCCATCCCCAACCTCCCCACGCCAGCAGCTGCAGAAGAGTCTCCTCCTCAAAAACAGGGTGTGATTTTCCACCCCAACACGTGGTGCAGGGACCCATGGATGGCATCTCTGAACAGCCTGGGCTGGACACTGATCTGGGGAGTCATCAGAGGCAAACAGCACCTGCCCTAAAACTTCAGCTGTCCCCAGGCCACCCCTGGGCCCAAGGCCATTTCTCCCAGCTCACAACTGGGGCTCATTCATCTCCAGCCAAACCTGCAGCCACAGCCACGGCCACGACAGCAAGTCCAAAAATCTGATCCAGCTTCCCAGGCAAGTCCCTCTGGGCAATGGAGACCAGAGCAAGAGCAGAAGCAGCTGGCAGGAAGGCAGTTTGCTGAGCAGAAGTGCACTCAAAGGACAATCCCTGGGCTGGAGACCTGCTGGTGCCACTCAAGGAAAACAGCACATGTGGG
Source organism: Platysteira castanea (assembly GCA_013397175.1). NCBI lineage: Eukaryota > Metazoa > Chordata > Aves > Passeriformes > Platysteira > Platysteira castanea. The sequence continues at coordinate 31,425 of VYXC01002453.1, read as the reverse complement.
GTATCCAAGCTCCTTGGTCACATCTCTCTAAAATAAATACTAAAACCTCTTACAGCAAGAGACACAACTGAGAAATTGGTATGCCTTTAACGCTTGGTTGGTCACCTGGAGGATTTGATCTAATTAAAATCTCTGAACCATGGAGCTTTTGCCAAGGAGCAGCTCCGGAGGTGAGGGAGCCTTCCTGGCTGGGTGTGCCACTCGCTGCTCAGTGCTCCTGCTGCTCTGTCTCTGCTATCAATGGTCCTGGCTTCAAGCTAACAAAAGAGCTCGTTTGAAGGTTTGGAAAACTCAGCTCAGATCTGTACAAATTACACTGTCAAGCCCAGGGAAAAGCAGCCTGAACAGAATAAACACAACGAGACAGACTGGGGAGCGCTCGCGTGGGAAATTCAGCCGTGCTGATCTGCTCATGGAGACAGGCTGGTGGCACCTGCAACCAGACCCACCAAAACGGGAGTCTGAGGCTGGGCCAGCCTCTGGTGACATCCCATAACACCGCAGTGATGGCACAGACTTGGGTGTGCCCCACTGATGAGATTAACCAGCCTCTATCCCACGTCAGGAACAGACACAAGCCCCGTGCTTGGGTCTAAGCAGCTTCCCAAAAGAGCCCCTCGTGTGCTAAACAGCCCCAGTTTGCCCTGGGGGGACCCAGCCTGGCTGTGGGGTCACAGCACATCCCCTCCAGATGCACATCTGAGGTCCTCGCTGCACAAGGGGAGCAGAGGAATTAAACTGGGATCAGCTCCTGGAGTGAAAGCGAAACAAAGCTGGTGCAGAGCCTGGGCAGCAGCAGGGCCTGCCTGGGGCAGGGGGTGAAGGCAAAGATGGGACCCAGCACCTTCCCCAGGCTGCCAGGTCAGGATATTTGTGCCCTTCTTCCTTTTTTTCTTCCATTAAATCTCTCTGTGGAATCAGCAAGGCCTCAGGATGAGGATGACCAGCCAGAGGATCCCCAAACACCATGCAGGTGTCCTGCAGGAGAGATGGTCTCACAAGCTGAGGTCAGAGCCCCCCAGAAAGCCTCTGCATGCCCCAAACATCCCCAGCACCTGGCTGGTAGGGACCTGCTCCTGGGATGGCTGCCCTTTAGCCCTGGATGTTGGTTTGGGAATGCTCTGGAGAAGCACCAGTACGGCAGATCCAAAATCCAGCAGGGCCTTCTCTGCCATCTTCACTGGCAACCCATGGCATGGAAGCAGCTCCCAGACGAAGGGGTTTGTGAAGAGTACTCTCTGTGAAGAGATAAACCTCATTCCACTCCTCCCACGACGACCCCAAGTGCACAGAGTTAGGAGAGACTTCCCAGAGTTTTTGCAGACTGCACACGCGATGAGTGTGGGAAGACTGAAAAGCAGCAACACAGCCCTGAGGCGACAGCAGCTCTGCAGTTAGGTGGGAACTTACAATAAGGCAGCAAAATTAGATTTAAATTAAAAAAAAAAAAAAAAAAGAAAGCAAGCCAAGTGGTGCAGAGGGACCCAGGGACTGGGAAGCACAGAGCAGGGCAGGCAGGCAAATGCCCTCATCTCTCCTGCTCTGACAAGGACACACACAGAATATTTATTTCATGGCCTGCTTGTTGCAGGAACTGCGTGAGACCTTAGGAATGAAAGGGTCCCCTCCTCTCCTGGGCATGCTGCTGAAGCCAGGTGGAGAAGGACCAAGCAGAGGTGAGGAGGGGAGTGGGATGGAGGGGCTGCTCCTGCCCGGGTGCTGGCACAGCACCTCTCCTGCCCTGGCACCTCCCCAGGCACCGTGCTCTGATGAAAGCCCCGGTGCTGGTGCAAAGGTTTGATAATCACTGGGCTGGATGGGGCTTAGTGGGTCTCTGCTCTGCTCAGAACCTGTGCTCTGCAGTGCCACGTGGGAAATCAAAGCCGGGGATCAAAGTCTGTAAGTCTCTGAAACAGCCTAAAAAATTTAGTGTAGTCTATTTAGCTTGTGCCATAACCTGAGGATCAGGAACAGCGAGGCAGCACTGCTTACCCGGCCCTCCCCCTCTTCCCCTCCCCGGTTTTCAGTCCAAAATCTGGTAATGGAGAAAACAAGAGTGAACCAACAGGGCTGAAATGTGCCTTGTCTGGCTCCCGGGGCTCTCAAACCTTCACACCTGGGTCACAGTTTGACAGGCAGTGGAAAAGGTCATTTTTGTGAGTCCTGGAAACAAAGCAACACAACCAGGGTCACACTTGAAAAGGCCAATGACTTCTTCATCCTTCTCTGTGTTTGGCGGATTTCTGACAGCTCTTGTAAGCACAGTCATGTTAAAATCATTTGACAAATAATAGATAGAGAGATAAAACAGATCATTACAATGTCAGTAATTCCAGCCTGGACTAGAGCTGTAAATCTGAGACACTGAACAAGGGCAGAGAAGAGAGGCAGGGTGATCAGCAGCTCGTTAATACTTGCACGACTGAATTTCAGATTGCAGGTTTAAGGATAAAAAAATAAAAGCATTAAAGCAGCTCAAGTGAGAAGCGACACGTAAGGAGAACACAGGTTCCTCCTGCACTCCAAGCTGTGGCTATGAACTATCCCTGTGGGAAATGACCACGGAGCAGCTGCAGTGAGCCAGATGGCTCCGAATCCACGGCTTCCCAGGTATCCACACCTCCTCCCAAACTCCCTGTCTTCCTTCTTAAGAGGAGGATAACCGGGACAACTCGATATCAGCAGCCCTGCAGCCCCCTCGCCCTCCAAAATCACCCCCTGGCTCTGCCAGCAAATGACACTGAAGCACAGGGTGGGTGAATCCCTTACAAAACACACATTTAACTGAGGCTTTCCACACTGCACAGTCCCAAGCCATGGAAAAGGACATTTGGATGCACAATATGAGATACAGGATAATAATAAAATAATCCCAACGCCAGCAAGGCTGCCTGTGACTATCTGGAGTGAGAAGGAGGAGGGATGAGGCACAGTCACCCCCGAAGCCCCAAGGGCTGCATGCAGCAGATCTGGCCTAAAAATCCTCTTCTCCAAGCACCAGCTCAGACCTGAGTTTATCACAGACAAAGGCCTTCAGAGCGACGACTTAAGGAGATTAAAAACCACCCACAAAAATGGATCCCTAAGTAGTTACACCGATGAAAATACAGTGGAGAAGAAAGCAGGGGTGAGGGGGGAAAACCTGACAAAAGGAAAACCAGGTTTCAATAGGCAACACAATACAACAATTTCATATGAAAGATGTGAAGCATAAAAGCGATGTTAGATGTTCAAAAGCCCGGAATATAGGAGAAATATAAAAAAATCCCCAAAAAGATGAAAATCTCCACTTCAATGCCACGCTGCCTTCTCACTTTCTGCCAAGCCAGGCGCTCGTGGCCGTGGCGGGGGAGCAGCGGCGTCCCTGGGAGAACAGCACGGCTGCTGTGACATCCTGGATGACAGGGACACAGCACGGCCCCTAATGAGCAATTAGGAGATGGAGTATTTGTTGCTAAGGGGAGAAGAGAACTGCAGAGGATAAATCGGAGCTGAGTCCGTGACTCTGTGAGTCTGAGGGGCTGATGTGGTGCTCAGACCCAGGGAGTGTGAATCATCCCAGAGATGCAGGAGCAGTGGGGAAGGCACCTGGGAACAGCGGGGGGAACCTTGGCTTGGCTTCCAACCACGTAGCTGTGTCCCAAGGAAGAGAGCTGAGCTTCTTACAAGCCCTCCAGCATCCCCTCTGAAAGCAGGGGGGCTGTGACATCCCCTTACAAGCCCCAGGCTCCCTTGGAGCACGGTGATACTGGGTTTAACTGGGAAAACTTCTCTGAGCCACACCATGGATGTGGGAATCACCTGATGCGAGCTCCTGGCCCTTTGCAGTCACAACACTGAGCTGGAAGTGCAGAGTGGTGTGGCCAGGAGCCACGGGGAGCCCTGCAGGGAGGAGACCCAGCTCACCCGAGCCCAGGCAGGGCAGGGGTGGTGTTTGGAACAGGAAAAAACCCGAGGAGCTGCGGTGCCCTAATGCAGAGCAACAGATGGAGAATTAGATTTATACAAAGAGCTGTAAAAGTGAGTAATTAAATAAAAATACAGAATAACAAACCTGCTGCAGCGAGACACCTCGCAGGGCTGCAGGAAGGCCCTGCAGCTGGGACCCAGCGTTGCAGGTGTGGGATGAGGGAGCTGGGGCACTCGTGGGATTCAGCAAAATCAAGGAGTGGCCCAAAGCACGGAGAAAGCAATGGGAACACTCTCCCCCTTCTCTCCCTCACCTCTCCAGGGAGCAGGAGAGAGGGAATACCGACTCTGGCAGTAAAATCTCAGGTGCCAGAACAAAACCAACCACACCAGATTGTTCTGCTGAACACACACAAACAACAACCCGACTGGCTCTATTTATAGCTGTGGGAAAAAATGGTGCCACCAAAACAGGTAGGAGATCCCACACAGCCCCAAAGCGATCTCAGGCAGGAATCCCAGGGCCCCAGCAGGAGTGAGACCTCCAAGGACACCCTCAGAGCCCTTCTCTTCTCCTGACCCTTGGCTCTGCCAGCTCTGAGCAGTATTTCAGTGCCAGCACGAGCCCCTGGCTCCGTGGACACCAGCGCTGTCCCTGAGCCCTCACTGGGCTGCTCCAGGGGGGATTTGCACCTGGAGATCCCACAGGGCAAGCAGGGGGTGCAGTTTCAAGAGCCTCAGATGACAACTCAGCTTCTGTGGATTTAATCAACAACCCACAGACTGTTTTAGGATAAAAAGCAAAGGTTTGGGGATTTTCGGGGCGATCGCCATCCCCCATCAGCACCGTCAAGGTCAGCCTGACTCCTCCACTCTGATGGTGAAGGATGGGCCGTGCAGGCCACACTGAGGGTTTGTCACCCCTCTGTGACCCCAGGGTGGGACTGGGTGACCCCGAGTCCCACCTGCAGTGGTCACAGGAGCGGTGTGAGCTCCCTTCCAGTTCAGCGTGGTGAATGACTGATCCTCCCAGGTAGGTACAGGCAAGTGCTCCACAGTGCACGGAGAAAGGCATCCCAGGAAATCCCCCCGGTGCTCAATCACCCAAACTGATGCTTTGTTTTTGAGGGTAAATCAACCTTATGGCTCCGTGTGCCACACTTACAAAACACTCCCCACGGATTCCTGAAAGCCTGGTGTTTACTGGAGGTCAGACATGGATCGGTGCCGAGGGATGGGCTGTGCTTCATCAGAGCCCACATTAATAAAAATGAGGAGATGCTCTCCGGGTGTGAGCAGAACCCATTCATTTCTGTGCCATTTCAGCCAGAGCCCTCAAAAATTGTGTTGATTTCTTTCTTAAAAAATCCCAGCACAGCAAGAAGCAAGAACAATAGTGCAGGATTAATACCACAGCCTCGAGCTCATCCCGTGCTGTTCATCACAGAGCCTTCAAAGCACCCCCTGATTTATAGATGGGGAGACTGAAGTGCTCCCGGGAGCGCCGGCAGCCGCGCCAGGGTGCGAGTGCGAGAGCCGGTCCTGCCTCCCTGCTCCTCCTCTTCCTCACATTCCTGCTCTCCGCACGCCTCCACCCTGCTGGCTCCAGACCTGACGTGGCCCAGGATGGTGGCAGAACACCCAAGGTCCTCCCCAGCCCTTTGCTGCTGCTGCAGGGCCCCCAGCGAGCCCCCAGACCCCGCGCTGGGTTTGGGCTCTGCCTCCCCGCCCGTCTGCTGAACCGCTCCGGGCATCATTCCAGGCACCAAGTCACTCGGATGCTTCAACAAAACCTATTCACACGCCTTAGGTGAGATGAAAACACTGCAAAAAGCTGTCTGAAAGCACCACAAGAAGAGAGCCTCGGCTCGAACGCTCCAGCTCTCCGATGCGACACATCCCACTAATCACCCTGAGAGATGCTAAAGGGGGCCCGCGGCTGAGCCTTCCCATTGTTACTCGCTTTATTTGTTTGCTTGCTCATTTGAGCTGATTTTTCTTTAAGACAAGCGCTAATAATACCCCAAACCCCGAGGGAGCCTGTGCCTGGCGCGCTCCTGCCGGGAATGCCAGCGGAGCGCAGGCACGGCGCAGCTCTTCCCCGAGACACGGAGCGAGGTGTGAGAACAGGCGTTCCGCTCCTCTCCCTTGCAGCAGCAGCTCTGTCCTATTTTAACCCTGCCATCTGCTCGCAGCTCGGCTCGCACAGTCCCCGGGAAGGCAGAGCGCTGCTCCCGGCGCAGCCTCCAGCAGCTCGCACCCGCCCGGCCCCGGCCGTGCCCCGGAGCACCNGGACTGCCCAGGAGTCTCTGGTTTTCGGCTACAATTTGGAATAAACGAGCTAACCTTTTCATAGAGGTTTCTGGCTCCGTTTATAACACCCCGGCTGCCCCCGAACACCAAGCCGCTCATCGCTGACGAGGCTCAACCCAGCCCTTCCCACTCCTTGGCAGCCCAGGGAAGATGCTGGGTCACAGGGATGCTCCCCCCAACTGCGGAGTCGCTCTGGCTCTTCCCAGTCCCACCGGGTTTAATGGTGCTGTTAGGATCGCTGTAGTCGATGAAAGCAGATTTGTTTCACTGAGTCATGACTCGAAACCAGGACTCTGCTCCATTTACAAAAGCAAATCACCATCTTGCAAATGCCAAGCACGGATTTCAGCTCCGAAAGCGAGGCCTGGGGAATGTTTCCAGCCAGAGAGAGAAGGGGAAAGCTGCATCTGCAAAAGCTATGAAACTTTTTTTTTTTTTTTTATTTATCTAGTTTTGATAAACAGAGGGGATGACCTGTGGAATACCAGCTCCTGAAGAAACCTGATGAACTCATTCTGCATCAAGTGACTTAATCAAGCATTAATAGAGGGGAGAGCAACAGCAGGAGATGCCACGGGACCAGGGACTGCAACACAACCCACGGACAATTCCAGCCAGTTCCTGGGTGAGAAGCCCTCGAGGAAAACTTGAGAGTCACAGAAAGCACCAGCAATTCTTTCTGCTTTCTGATTCATCCCTACTCACCCACCCACATGCCACGGCAGAGGAGGCTGTAACTGCTACATTTAGGATGACATTTAAAAATCAAGGTTGTGCTGCTGATGGTCATTAAAAATCCCACAGCGTTTTTCAGAAACAAGTGGGTACTCACATCAGTGTCCCTGCCAAGTATCAGCACAGCAGTCATTTTTCTAGCAACTTCAGTTAAAAGATAAAAGAAAATCGTGCCCACCTATAATTACTGTTATTACTGTTGCTGTTGGTTTTTAAACATTCACTGTATACCTTTACGTTTTCTAAATACAAATTAGCACGAAAACATTTCCCCAAACCTTTCCAAGTATCAGATTCATCTCTGTTAACATCAGACAGCTACAATTAAGACATCCAGCCCATAAAAGCTGCCTGGGCTCCCTCAGTAACATGTTCTGACCTGTGGTCTGCACATCCCTGGAGACCCTGTGTCTGTTTTTCCATGGGACTTGCCGTGGCTGACCCAGAAAGGCAAGTCCACTGCCCAGAGCTTTGGGGGTCACTCTAAAGGGGGCTGCATCTGTTCTGAAAAGCATCTGAGGAATCCAAGGTCAGCAGCAGAGAGCAGAAGAGATGATTTGTGTCGTGGGAGATGGGGCTGCCTGTGACTCCTGCTGGAATGATTTGGCAGCTGGAGGATTCCCTCTCCCTGGCTGGAGAGGCAGCCTGGATGGCCAGCTCAGGTGGACACTCACCTAGGAGGGCTGAGCTGGGTGACACGGATCCTGTCTTCAGAGAGAGGGTGAAGGAAATGTCTGAATCAGGCTCTCAAAGAGCCACAGTGGTCAAGGCAGCTAAAAAAATACGTGAATAATGCAAACAATCTGTGTGCAGGTACAAGAAACAAAGCCATGGCAGGTACCAGACCTGAACTGGGTGCTCAGGAAGAGTGGGAGCAGGGAGAGGAGCACATTCAGAAGGGAATATTCTGCATTAAAGATGCAGTGGAATAAGATAATTATGCAGGAAGAAGAGAACGTCAGCAGTGTGCCCTACATCACTGATGGATGGAGAGAGCGGATACCTTGACAAAGAAAGCCAATGTGCTAATTAAGATTTAATGACCCTGAAGACAAAGAGAAAAAGCCCTCCTGTGCCACAGTGAAGGAGGGAGTGGGCAGAGAGCCTCAGGCTGGCAATGAAAGGGTTAGGAAAAGCCCAAAAGATCCTGAGATGAACAACATCTCTGCGAGGGGGAGCATCCAGGCAGGTTCTGCTAGGCAGGAGAGAAGGGCTTCATCACCAGGGCAGAAGAAAGCTCCGAGAGCTGAGCGTGGCTGCGGGAGCTGAGCCGCCTGGATCCAGGAACAGCTTGAATGTGAAGGTGAGGGAGGAATTGGGTTCAGCTCATTCCACACTCTGGAACTGTGGAAAGACATACGCCAGGCAAATGGGAGCTGTGATGATCACTTCCCACTGCTAGACTCCGCTAGGAGAGGACGGGAAGGTGGCACAAGCAGGAGTTCACACGTGTGCTGCGAAGGCGCAGGGGGAGCCAAGGCTTGCCAGGAATTGCTGGGATGGAAAAGCCCGGCCGACTGCAGCCTCGTAAACAAATCTGGCTCTGCCTCCCCAGGGATGCTGCCACGGGGTCTGTCAGGGGCACGGTGCCCACCTCGGGGTCTGTCAGGGGCATGGTGCCCACCACAGGGTCTGCTAGGGTCACAGTGCCCACCCCGGGGTCTGTCAGGGGCACGGTGCCCACCCCGGGATCTGCCAGGGGCACGGTGCTCACCCTGGGGTCTGTCAGGGGCATGGTGCCCACCACAGGGTCTGCTAGGGTCACAGTGCCCACCTCGGGGTCTGTCAGGGGCATGGTGCCCACCACAGGGTCTGCTAGGGTCACAGTGCCCACCCCGGGATCACAACAGGGATCTGTCAGGGGCACGGTGCTCACCCTGGGGTCTGTCAGGGGCGTGGTGCCTACCCCGGGGTGTTGCCCTGGTTTTTGCTAAGCCTTCTGTTTTAACCTTGGAGTCAGAGATTTTTCACACAGTTTTATGTAAATAATAGCCAATGTTTACTTAACAGTATTTTCTGTTTTTCATTCCTTTTGTGATAAGAGAACTTTGATGAGCACCTTTCTTCTCCAGTGGGATTGAGAAGGAAGTGACATGTCCTCCAATCCCTTGTGGAGTTCAGAATTCTGTAAGACGTGACATATGTAAATAAAGTGGTCTTTCCCCTCCTTTCTGCTGAACCTGGCAGGTGTGAGAGCCTCTTTGTTGTGTTTTCCCAGGCACACCGGCCCTCACTCACATCCTCCCCTTCCCCCAGCAGCAAGGACACTGGCCTGCCACCCGGGTGGGGAGGAAGAGCACAGCTCCTCATCCTCCCTCCTGCGGGGCTGGCTGCCCACCTCACCCCACAGCTGATGGCACCGAGTGGCACCAGCACGGTGACACCTTCCCCACGCTGGGCAGGGCAGAGCCCAGGTCACAGCAGCTGTGGGTGGTGTCTGGAAGCCATCACCCCGTGGAGAACAGTCGTCACACCGACCTACCTCCTCCCCGTCCTCTGCCTGCTGTGCAAAAGCAAGAAACAATCCTCCCTTTGAGCTTAATCAGCCATTTTTAAGCTCAGCGATGGACAGCAGCTATTCCACAGATTCACCTCTGCTCTGGAGACAGGCTGAGAGGTGGGGTGGAGAATAGAATGCTCTGAGGAAACCTCAGAGCCCCTTCCAGTGCCTAAAAGGGCTCCAGGAGAACTGGAAAGGGACTTTGGACAAGGGCCTGGAGTGGCAGGACAAGGGGGAGTGGCTCCACACTGACAGGGCAGCGTTNTTCTCCAGTGGGATTGAGAAGGAAGTGACATGTCCTCCAATCCCTTGTGGAGTTCAGAATTCTGTAAGACGTGACATATGTAAATAAAGTGGTCTTTCCCCTCCTTTCTGCTGAACCTGGCAGGTGTGAGAGCCTCTTTGTTGTGTTTTCCCAGGCACACCGGCCCTCACTCACATCCTCCCCTTCCCCCAGCAGCAAGGACACTGGCCTGCCACCCGGGTGGGGAGGAAGAGCACAGCTCCTCATCCTCCCTCCTGCGGGGCTGGATGCCCACCTCACCCCCCAGCTGATGGCACTGCGTGGCNCACGGTGACACCTTCCCCACGCTGGGCAGGGCAGAGCCCAGGTCACAGCAGCTGTGGGTGGTGTCTGGAAGCCATCACCCCGTGGAGAACAGTCGTCACACCGACCTACCTCCTCCCCGTCCTCTGCCTGCTGTGCAAAAGCAAGAAAAAATCCTCCCTTTGAGCTTAATCAGCCATTTTTAAGCTCAGCGATGGACAGCAGCTATTCCACGGATTCACCTCTGCTCTGGAGACAGGCTGAGAGGTGGGGTGGAGAATAGAATGCTCTGAGGAAACCTCAGAGCCCCTTCCAGTGCCTAAAAGGGCTCCAGGAGAACTGGAAAGGGACTTTGGACAAGGGCCTGGAGTGGCAGGACAAGGGGGAGTGGCTCCACACTGACAGGGCAGCGTTAGATGGGATACTGGGAGGAAAATGAGACCCTGGCACAGGGTGCCCAGAGCAGCTGTGGCTGCTCCTGAATCCCTGGCAGTGCCCAAGGCCAGGCTGGACGGGGCTTGGAGCAGCCTGGGATGGTGGAAGGTGTCCCTGCCCATGGCAGGGGGTGGGCTTTAAGGTCTTTTCCAACCCAAACCATTCTGGGATTCTCCTCTCCCAGGAAGGCTGACTGGACAGCAGGAGCTGGGGACAGACCAATTCTCACGTCAGGAAACAGGGCTTGGACAGGCTGTGTTGAAGCCCATCCTGCAGAACCGTCACGTTCAGTTCCAGTTCTCTCTCTTGTGTGTGTTCACTGTGAATTCCCCAAATGCAGCCCAGTCCTCCAGCACTCCTGCCATGGGATGAATCAGGGCAGGCTCCTGTTTGTGTCCTTCACGCTGTGCTGTGACAGCCCGTGTCACACAATGCCCTGGACAGTCTGGGCCCACACATTTATGGCCAGGGACCTCTGTGTTTCACAGCACAAATTTGGGAACCTAACAGCTGACCCTGGACACATCACTCATTCTTGAAATGTAGGCCACAAAGCTACTTTAGTTCTGCTTTTGCTTGTAAATCAAGGGCTTACATATGTAATTGGCCCAACCTTAAGAGCAAACAACAGCAGTGGTAGCACCATGCCAGCAATTATTCATGCCTATAATAAACGGCTGTAAAATTGAAAGCCAGCCTTTAAAAATCTGGCTCCTCACTGCACAAACAACAAAACCTCACTTGCAGGGCTTGGCCAGGGGAGTTTTTAATTTTGGGGGAGAGACTGAGGTGGGTGAGGATTTATTTTTTCTCTTTTCATTCTCCAAAAACACCACGCATGCCTACGTTTAGGTCACGGATTATTCTGGCTACGCTTCAGCACTGTGGAATAAACCCAGTGAGAGGCACGGGGGACAAATCTGCCCTCTGCATCCCAAGAGCAGGGCTCTGGGAACGGGCACAGCTGATGCCCATCCCTTGGCACGTGGGCACAGCCAATTGTTTGCAGCCCTTCCTGCCTCCGTGCTGAGCCAGCAGCGAGCCCACAGAGGGGCCACCATCCCTGGGGATGACACCAGCACTGGCCCTCCTGCCCCAGGCAAACCCTGAGCTGCTGTTCCATGCCAGGACAGGGATGCTGAGCTTTGCACAGGTTCTACCAGCTAACAACAGCATCCTGGCTGATAAATCCTTCCTCAGGGTTGAGCAGCAAGCACCCCTCTGCCTCTTGTGCCCTCTTTAACCAACCGTGGCCAACAGGGCGAAATGTGGGATGAGATCATTCCTTCTGCTGTGCACATTTCTCACCCACAATGCCAGAGCAACCCCTATAAAACTCTCCCAGCACATGGATGGAAATCTCCTTGGTGGTGCCCAGCACTGGCCCCAGAGGCACGGGCAGGGGCTGAGCCCAGCAATTCCCTGCCCAGGAGGCAGAACCGTGCCCTGGGCAGTGCCCAGCCCCGAGCAGATGGTGCAGAGAGGCCGTGGGGTGCCCTGGCTGGGGATATTGCAGAGCTGGGTGGGCACTGCTGTGCCCCGGGCTCTGGGGTGGCCCTGCTGGGGCAGGGAGGTGGGGTGACCATCGTGGTGATCACTGGGGTCCCTTCCAGCCTGACCTATCCTGTGATTCTGGGATCGTTTGGTGGCAAACAGAAGCCTGCCTGCACAGTGGTCCTCAGAGGCCTGGCAGACAGTGCCCTGCTGAGATCCCATCAATTCTGGTCCCTGAGTGGCTTCAATAATTAGCAAGGTTGAGAGAGCAAAGGAGTGAGGGCAGAGGGACTGGCAGGGAGCAAAGCTGCAGCCCCGTGTGCTGGGGGGCACCAGGCAGGGTGGGTGATGCCAGCACCCTTCACACAGCACACAGGCCTGTCACCCACACCAGTGCCCCCAAAACCCACGCCTCGAGCCTTCTCCTTGGTCCCTGAGTGAAGCACAGCTCTCAGCAGATGCTGCAGAAGCCCTTCCACCCACACCTTCTCGTGCACCTCAGGCCAAGGGCTCCAGAGCTGGTGGCTCAGCAGCCCTGGTGGCCTCACATCCCTTCAGCACCAAATCACTGCTCTGCTTTGTTGCCCTGGTTTTTGCTAAGCCTTCTGTTTTTAACCTTGGAGTCAGATTCTTTCTCACAGTTTCATGTAAATAATACCCAATGTTTACTTAACGGTATTTTCTGGTTTTCATTCCTTTTGTGAGAAGAGAACTTTGATGAGCATCTTTCTTCTCCAGTGGGATTGAGAAGGAAGTGACATGTCCTCCAATCCCTTGTGGAGTTGGGACGTGTATAAGAATGTGAGATATGTCAATAATAAAGACTATTCCTTCCTTTCTGCTGAACCTGGCAGGTGTGAGAGCCTCTTTACTGTGTCTTCCCAGACACACTGCTTCCTCACTGCTCACCAGGCAGGAGCCGATTTCTCCCATTCCAGCTGCAAATCACAGTAGCAGGGGCCTTCCACATGCTCTGGACCCCCGAGTTTGGAAGGTCTGAGTCGCTGTCAGACTTCTTTAATGAGCAATCAGCCGTTTTACATTCTCCGTTGGCATTTCTGGTTGGCTTCCTCCTGCTGGAAGCAGCGGCAGAGCACGAATGGCAGAGCTCTTCTGTAGGGACTGCTCTCCCTCTCTGCCTCGTCAGAAATCTCCGCTAAATACCAACTTTTAGCGTCTTCTGAAGGGAGCCGCATTCATCACAGCTCAGAAGGGACCTTTTGGCCCAAACCCCGCTAGAAAAACTGCCAAACTCATCCTCCCCTCGCACAATTAGCAGCCACGGAGGCTCCGCTGCGCCGGGCGATGCGGTGCTGCTATGACAACAGGAACGGGAGGCTCGTTACGGCTCTCATCGAGAGGGATAACGAGCAATCAGGGCTGGCAGGGAAGGCAGGAATCAAGGAGAGCTGTTGATACCAGCGCTTTCGGCCGCATCGGGCCAGCTATTCGGGAGCCCCGGAAGGTTGGCTCGCATTGTCACGGCACCGCGAGTACAACTTCTGAGGACAGGCAGATTCCTGGGGAGTGGAGATGAATATTCATGAAGGAGCTCGGTTTGGGAGAGGAAATGAATCAAGTGTGACAAATGCCGCCTATTAGGAGAAGAGGGTGGCGTCTATTTTTAGTGGAGTTAAGCAAACATTAAAGCTCACTCTCTAAGAACTCCAAATAATACCACTCCCTGCTCTGCCTCCCCACCGCCAGATAAGAATTTAGCAGCACGTTCCCACCAGCCAAAACCCGCTCGCCTCAAACAGAAGTTTTCCGATTTAGCCCCCGTGTGCGTTTTATAAAAATACAAGTTTTAATCTCTCATCTGCATAGGAAGATGTAACGGCTTCCACCAGGATTTATTTTTCTCCCCCCCTTCTCCAGCATCCTAAGGCTTGAAGGAACCTTTTTAAGACGGAAGAAAACGCTGCATTCAAATCTCCTAAAAGAGCACTCACGCGGAGCTGTAATCACTTCAGATGCACAGAATTATCAGGAGGAGAAAATTCATCTCACTTAGAATCAAGCCCCAATTTGAAGCAGAAAGGAAGAGGCTTGGTTTGCCGCCGTGCCAAGCACTCAGACTTTTCACTGAAGTCAAAGAAGCTACAGCTGCTCTGAGCCATTGAAAATCATGCCCAGAATCTCTAGCAAAACTTGTTTGCAGAGATGGCAGCAGGCTGATAAGGATGTTGACTATTCCGAATAGGCCCACGTTATTTTTTATTTTTAGAGATACTTAGCCTGCCTATTATTGTTATTAAGCAGAGGTGGAGTATTTACTGCCCTTTTCTCAGAACTCTGTACAAATGCTGCTTTTCAGCAGGCTTCCTTTTTCTTCTGGTGAACGTTAGAGTTTCCTTCTTTTACTTTACAGGCTGATAAACGTCCAATTAAATAAGATAACGGCGAGAGAATAGTGCCTAACAAAAACACCACCGTGCCCACAAAGCTGCTCGAGAGGCCTTCATCCCATCAGTTAAGGTGCTCCCCAGCCAAGATTACAACCAGAGCATTTGGAGAACATCATGACATGGGTGGTGCTAACAGTGAGCACTTAGAAGACCCCTGGGCAAGGAGGGAGCATGAGCCAGGGGTGAAGGACCCTTGCCACAAACTCTCCAGGCTCAGCCCAGGCCCTGCTGGCTCCTGCCATGCACCAAGGGCCAACTCTTCAAGGCAAACGCCCAAACTCCTCCACCTGCAACACCACGTGGCCTCTGTCACCTCTCCCGTAGAGTGTCAAACACAGTCCTCGAGTTGGCCTAGAAAGAAGCTGCTCTGAAATGAGACATGTCAGGTGTTTATTGTCCATCCCAGCCTCTGGCACCAGCCAGGCTGGGTGAAGGTCATCAGCAGAGGGACACTGTGTCGGTGGAGCTCACAATAAAAGAAACTTTCACACCTGCTAGGTTCAGCAGAAAGAGGAAAAAGAGAGACTTTATTTACATTTCTCGTACTTTATAGGTTTCTCAGTTCCACCAGGGATTGGAGGACATGTCACTTCCTCCTCAATCCCACTGGAGAAAAAGGATGCTCATCAAACTTTCTCTTATCACAAAAGGAATGAAAAACAGAAAAGACGGTTAAATAAAGATTGGCCATTATTTACATGAAAGTGGGTGAAAATGTGACTCCAAAGATGTAAATTATCAGAAGGCTAAGGAAAACCAGGGCGACAGGACACAGCCTTCCCCCGGGCATCCAAACCCTGGGAAATCCTCTGTGGCTGTGGGATCACAGGTGATCTCAACACCTCCCTGAGGTGCCCTCCTTGGCCCTTCCTTCCTGATTGAGCATCCTCATGATTCCCCCTCAGCTTTCAGGTTACGAGCTCCCCTTCCACCTGGAGGGGAAGATGCCCACCATGAACGAAGCCTGACTTTACCTGGGCCCACTGGGGCAGCCTGCACGCCCAGCACAGCTGGGAGCCCCCCGGGACGAGAGCCAGCACACAGAGCTCTCCCTACATCACCTACCTGGTGCTCAGCAGTGCCATTTTCTGGGGAAGTTGGGCCTGGTGTCCTTTGGAGAGCAAATCTCCAGCCCTCGCCAGGCCAGCCCTCAGCAACTGTTGCCATGGTTATTTCATTGGAGTGCTTTTCATCAAGGAGATGCTGCGACTGCTGAATTGTCTCTTGCAAGAGTTCTATAGGAATAACTAGCTGGTAAGTAGGAATAACGGGTTCAGACTGCCCACGGAAGCCAGCGATCCCAATTATTTTTGTTTTGATCCTGCCTTTCTTTTGGTCTCCGCCAGGCTCAGGTTTAAAGCGGGGGTTAGAGATAAGCAGCAGAGAAGGAAGGCTTCCTGATGGGAAACACACTTGGCTCTGCCAGGAGATTAAAGGTCTCTCCTCACACAAAGCCTCTGCTTTTCAATCAACCCTAAATAGGCTCTAACAAGGCTCAGCAATCAACCAGGCAACATATATCCATCCTCACCTGTCGGCTTGGGGCGAGGAACGAGATGTATTTCCCAGTTCCATCGTGTTAATTGTTAATCAAGATACTACAGGCACAGCCCCAAACCCGTTCATCAGTCCTGGGGAGTGATGGATGTCCTGGGCTTTACTCCTGCCCCAGCAGCAGGGGCCAGCCCACGGCTCTGCCAGGGTTTGTGGCAAGAGGCAGCTGCCTTTCAGCCCCACTTTGAGCATCACAGAGAGCAGGAATAAAGCCTGCTCTGGAAAGCCAGGGCCGTTTTGTTTAGCTCTCACTGAAAGCTCTGAAGAGTGACTGGGTAATGATGGAGCTGCTCTTCCCCCGCCGACGGGGTCCCACAGCGCAGGCCGTTGGGCTTTTAACGACAGAAATGCCTTTTTCTGCTCTCTGCTGTCCCTGGCACAGGGTTTGGGGAGGGAGGTGCCACCTCAGACCTGGAGAACAGTGAAGCTGGAGGAGAGGCACGTGGAGCCCACACAGGCACCAGCATCACCCAAATCCCAGCCTGTGACAGTGCAGGGAGCTGCTCAAGGAACCAGGATCCCACCCACAGAGGGATGCAAAAGAGCAGGGGAAGATCTCAGCTTCATTCACAGGAGTGAGCCCAAGGGCAAAAAAAAAATCTATCAGATTTTTATTTCATCATTTTTGGGGGGCATCAGGCCCAGCATTGCCAGCCAGGCATGGGAGGGGATTGTCCTGCTCTGTTCTGCACTGGAGTGGCCTCGCTTTGAGTTCTGAGACAGTTTTGGGTGCCACAACATCAAAGAGCCCCAAAGCTGTTCCAGAGTGCCCAAAGGAGGGACCCAGGCTGGGGAAGGGCCTGGAGGGGCCACCCGAGGGCAGCTGAGGGCCCTGGCCTGGTCCAGCTGCAGCAGAGGAGCTGAGGGCAGAGCTCAGGGAGGGAGGGAATGGCTGGAGGGGGAGGTTTGGGATGGAGATCAGGGAAAGGCTCTTCCCCAGAGGTGCTGGGCACTGCCCAGGCTCCCCAGGGAACAGGCACGGCCCCGAGGCTGCCAGAGCTCCAGGGATGCCCAGGTTGGGATTGCTGGGGGTCTGGGCAGGGCCAGGAGCTGGACGGGATGATCCCAGTGAGTCCCTTAAACCCAGGATGTTCTGATTCTAGGGGTAAGCCAAGCCCAGCTCACAGCTGGAGCTGGCAAACACTGTGAGTGCACGGAGGCACTCGGCAGGGCCAGGGCACTGGGTTTAACAGGGTGGCTGCCTGGTAGAGACACCTGAGTTGGTACCAGTGGACTCAGACACCTGAGCTGGAGCCCCCGGGCTGGTGCCAGCCCTGCTCTCTGGGGCTGAGCTCCCCTCCTTGCCCTGGCACAGTCAGATGAGGCCACAGAGAGCCACAGCCCTCGGCAGCGCTCGGACATGGGCACCCTGCTCCACTCACAACCACCAGCAAGGGATGGGCTGCTCCTGGAGAGCACCCTGCACTTCTGGGCTGCTCCTGGAGAGCACCCTGCACTTCTGGGCTGCTCCTGCAGGGCACCCTGCACTTCTGGGACACCCTGGAGAGCACCCTGCACTTCTGGGCTGCTCCTGGAGAGCACCCTGCACTTCTGGGACAGCCTGGAGAGCACCCTCCACTTCTGGGACAGCCTGCAGAGCATCCTGCACTTCTGGGACAGCCACAGGCTAAAGCCAAGTGAGGGAATGTGGATGATGTGACCCCAGAGAGATCAGGCTTCTGCCGTTCTCGAGGTTCAGAAGAGACAGAGGACAACTTTGCCAATTCCAGCTGAAATAGCTGGATTTAAAGAAATTAAATTTGTCAGTTCATTAGTGTGTAACATAAGAATGAAAAATGCATTTCTAATCCCTGGTCCGCTAATCCACAATCCGCTGATCTGCAATCCCCAGAGTCCCCAGGGAAAGGAAAGAAAATCCACAGCAGCCTTATAGTATCTGCCCATGACTCCTGGCCACGTCCTGCAGAGAGAGCTCAGCCACAGAGCCTCCCTCCCTGTACAAAACACACCTCAGCAAACTCGCTGCCCTCCTAGGGGGGCT
The DNA here is from genome assembly GCA_013397175.1 of Platysteira castanea. NCBI lineage: Eukaryota > Metazoa > Chordata > Aves > Passeriformes > Platysteira > Platysteira castanea. The sequence goes on along the minus strand of VYXC01002453.1, from coordinate 13,528 downwards.
CAGGGATAACAAAAATCAAGCTGCACTTGTCGGAGTGAGTGAGCTCTGCATGTTTGGTGAGGTGTTGAGCATCACGTTCCAGGAATTAGCTCAGCTCCCCACAGATCTGCAGGATCAGCTCATCCCAGCAGTGCTCCCACTCACCAGGACACTTAGCAAGGTCCCAGCCGTGTTCCTAACTGGGAGTGCTGCCACTGCACCACAGGAAGGGGTGCTGGTGCCTGTGAACAGACTGTGCTGGCTGCACCTGGGAGATGTGTCCCCCGTGCCTTCTTCCCAGCTGAGGGACCCACGGGCACCGTTTGTCAACCAGTTTGCCCCAGCAAGACCAGTTCAGAGCACACACACCCGCCCAGCACACGTCCGCACCTTAAACCATGATCTCCACAGCCAACTTCAGCCTCCCACACCAAACCCTGTGTCTGGGAAGACACAATAAAGAGGCTCTCACACCTGCCAGGTTCAGCAGAAAGGAGGGAATAATCTTTATTACTGACATATGTCACATTCTTATACACATCCCAACTCCACAAGGGATTGGAGGACATGTCACTTCCTTTTCAATCCCACTGGAGAAAAAAGATGCTCATCAAAGTTCTCTTCTCACAAAAGGAATGAAAAACAGCAAATACCGTTAAGTAAACATTGGCCATTATTTACATGAAACCGTGAGAAAGAATCTGACTCCAAGGTTAAAAACAGAAGGCTTAGCAAAAACCAGGGCAACATCACCCTTCCTGAAATTATTCCCAACACTCGGGGGAGGCTGCCTCGGGGGAGGCACCCACAGCCCTGTCTGCCCAGTGCCCCCTGGCAGCACAACCTGTGCCCAGAGGCCAGTCCAGCAGAGAGCACCAGGTGGGAAACTGGGAATCTCCTGGGGCTGCCCTTGACCATCCCCTCCATGCCCTCTCCAAACAGATGTGCTGGCACAGTTCCATAAATTACCTCGATTTGCCTTTGCAAAGCAACTTTGCCTTCACTTGCTGCACCTCCGCAGCTCCAGAGCTGCTCAGGACTTGCTGACCATGAAAGCACCACCGTGAGCAATAAAACCAGTGTGCACGGGGAGGACTGGCTCCCAAAACACGGTGGAGAACTCTCCTTTCTGCAACACCTTTTCTTCCTCCTCTCCAGCAGAAAATGCTGTATTTGTCTGTGGCTACAGACCCCAGAAATACCCACTAATGCTGAAGCCATCACACGTAACACCACCTGGTATTTCTCCATCACTCCCCTCCCTCTCACAGGCAAGGATGGGTGTTGCCCTGGCTTTTGCTAAAGCCTTCTGTTTTAATCTTGAAGTCAAAATTCTTTCTCACAGTTTCATGTAAATAATAGCCAATGTTTACTTAACGGTATTTTCTGGTTTTCATTCCTTTTGTGAGAAGAGAACTTTGATGAGCATCTTTCTTCTCCAGTGGGATTGGGAAGGAAGTGACATGTCCTCCAATCCCTTGTGGAGTTGGGAATGGTATAAGAATGTGACATATGTCAATAAAGGGTCTTTCCCCTCCTTTCTGCTGAACCTGGCAGGTGCGAGAGCGTCTTTATTGTGTTTTCCCAGACACAGATGGGAAAACAGGAAATCGTGCAGGTCACCCATGGAGCAGGAACCCAGAGCAGAGCCCAAACCCCATGCCACTTCCACCCCTCTCCACTCCCATTCCCCAGCATTTTGGAGCACGCCTGGAAGCGCTCCCCTCCTCCCTGCTCAGCTCCATGCAGTGACACCAGAGCCATCGTGCACAGCTGTGGGAGGCTCGAGGCTGAAAGAGCAGCTCCTTACCCTGGCACGTCACCCCACACAAGGACCCTGACGTGCCACCATCCCCTCCTCACCCCCACCCACTCCTGGGCCACCCCTGCCCTCCTCCAGCCACAGGTCCCACCGGGAGGGGATAGCTCGGGGCTGGCTCTGCCTGGTGACACCTGTATGTGCCCCCCTGAGCTCTCTGTGCCAGCTGAATTGATCCCCAGGTGCTGCCAGGGTAGGACCAAGCCCTGACTCCACTGCACTCTTGAAGGTTTCAATTAATCATAAAGCCAATTCCATCTTGGGCTCCATCTGTCTTTATTCCTTCGGGGACTAATAATGCCTCACCGTGTGTTTTCACACACTAGCTGAACTGAAATTAAGACAGATTTCAACGTGAAGTACCTGAGAAGAAAATGCATTTTTTAAAAAGTAATCTCAGAGTCGTTACTGTTCTCAGCTTGGAAAAAGACCTTGTTAAGTAAAAGCACCAGGGTATTAATTTGGAAAACAACTCAGGTGAGTTCCTGCTCGTTGCAAGACATGCAAACAAACTAAAATCACATTTAGGGGCTTTTATGACAGAATATGTATGGAAATATGACACAACCTGCTCCCACAAGGAGAGGAGGAACGTGCAGAGGAGCTCCCACAGGCTCCCCTGTGCAGCCTCTGAGCAGAGGGATGCTGGCAGCAGCCACCCTGCTGCACCAGGCACGGCCCAGAATCCAGAAACCCTCTCCAACCCTCCCTGTTGCACTGACAGAAATAGATCAAACCCAAGAACCCTTGTGGTTCATTGTGTATGGCAGGTTTGAGCTGCTCAAGGCTTAGGGAAACCTCATTTACACATCCCCACACCGTTGGCACCTGGGTTTTGTGTTCCTTCCTCTGCAATCCAGCCAGGGGGGCCTTCCAGCCAGCCAGGCCTGCACGTCCACTTCAATAAGGCAATTCCCCTGTTGATCTGCCGGTTTAGACAGAGCTACAGCCCTAATTATTGATCTCAGCAGATGCAGCTAAGGATTAATGACCTGTCCCTTGGCACTGCCATGGCAGGGCTGTGCCCGTCGTCCCCTGGCTGCCAGCCTGGCAGCACCACGTGGAGATGTGTCCCACACGGTGACAGCCGAGGCTGATGCAGGCAGGGATGCCCAAAGCCAGCTCCAGGATGATTAACAGAAGGGAGCAGGAACAGCCAAGCACCAGGAGGGAATAACTGAGGGAGTCATGACTGGAGAGCAGCGGTGACAGGACGTTTAGCACGACCCACATTTCGCCCGGGCTCCGGCTGACACCACCTCTCTGCAGGAAGAGCCCTTCCTCTCTCCCATCCCCTGTTTTCAAGGCATTCAGAAAAAAAAAGGAGAGACAGTCTGGAAAGGATGGTAGCAAGAAATTATACGGTGTGCTCCACGTTGAATTCATAAGAGACATGCGAGACGAGAGGAGTGCGGAGCGCTGAGGGGCACGAGGCTTCTGATGGAAGTGAAGATCCTTTGATGGCAGCCTCCTGGAACTGGCTGCAGTACCTTGGAAACTCATTAAATGCAGCAGAAAGGACAAGTGACGTACATCTATTGATGCTCTGAGCAGCAAATTCGTTTTCAAATCTATTCAGAGCTCCCGCAGCGGCATCGAGGGGCCGGGCCTGGGTGGGAAGCGGCCGTGAGAGCGTTTCTCCAGCTCGTGTGGGGACCCCCAGCTGCCCTTGGGGAGGGGACTGCCACTGGCCCAGCTCCTCGGGGACATCAGTTGGCCACAGACAGCTGCCCTGAGCAGCAGGGCTCAGAGGGCTGCAGGGCCATCCCCTCCCAAATGTGCCAGGCCGCTCCGAGGGCCTCAGGGACATCTCCTTTCAAGCAGAAAGAAGATCACCTAAAATAAAGGGACGTCAAAACCCAGCTCGCAAGAAGACACAGAATGTCAGCACCTGAGGGAAGAGCAAGTAGTTAACAGTGACGACGAGTTTCTTCAGGAAGAGATAATTTCCAGTCAGCTGTTGTTTTCTGTCATCATCCCGTTCAAACACCTGGAGAGCCTCGAAGCTGAGGTTGGCAGCAATCTGGTGAAGGCCTGAGGAACTGTCTTCATGGATGAATAATCACCTCTTGCAATGAATCTTTAAGCACATGAATAGACAGATGAGAGAAAGCTCATCAGAGCACTGTATCAAGAGAACAGGTAGGCTGGGAGATGCCAGCCTGGAAACAAGGCCCCTGCTGGGGCTTGGTCCCTCTTCAGCCAGGACAGCCAAGGGCCGTTCCTGGATGCCATGGGAGCCTGCAGTTGCTGGTTTGTGTTATTGTGCCTCCTACGAAAGCTCTGCTGGCCTCTCCTTGGCACAAGGAGAGGAGTGAGGGAGCAAATATGGCTAAATCCAGAGGAGAGGCCATGAGAGGCAAGGGCAGCCCCCCAACACCCCTCTGAGAGCCCCAAGGCTGGCTCTGCGTGCTCGCTGTGCACAGTGAAATCCTACAAGAGCCACGATCAGGAAGGGGTAGGAGGGTGCACACAGCACCTACAGGACCTGCAGAGGACAAGATGGGATCTGCATCCTCCCATAGGAGCTCAGACAGTGGCTGCAGTCATAAGGGTCACTGCTGTCCACCCCAAACCCTGCTGGGAGCAGGTCCTCCCCGAGGATGGATCCTGCGTTTCCCACTCCCATTATTTATCTCCTGGTCTCCCATTCTTCCTTTCTTTGTTCTATTCAGTGCACTTTCCCAGCCTCCCTTCTGAAACACACAGCACTGGGCTGCCACAGCCCCCTGCACACCCCGATCAAAGAGCAGATGCAGATGCCTCCTCTCTGGGAGTGTTTGGCACCTGTTGCTTGCAGGGAATGCACGCCAAGACCTGGGAAAGTCACAGCAGGTCAGGAAAATAACGTAGGTGGTTAGGGAGGAAAATCTTTGAAGCTTGTGAAGCCATTAGCTGAGAGTGCTCAGGCTGTAGTAAAAAGGATAAACAGAAAACACAGAATCACAGAATCATTTAGGCTGGAAAAGACATCCACGATCATCAAATCCAACCATTAATCTCACACCACTGTGTTCACTGCTAAACCATGTCCCTAAGTGCCACATCTGCACGGCTTTTAAACCCCTCCAGGGCTGCTGCAGTGCTTCACAACCCTTCCAGTGAAAAACATTTCCTTCATCTAAACCTCTGCTGGCAGAACTGGAGGCTGTTTTCTCATGTTGTTACTTGGGAGCAGAGACCAACCCCTGCCCGGCTCCACCCTCCTGCCAGGGAGTTGCAGATAGCAAGAAGGATGAATTAATAGTGGCTGAAGAGACAGAGGAAAACACGTTGTGTCCAGCTACAGAACCAGGTCTGCACTGGCAAACAGCAAGTTTGGGCTGGTTTTTTTGGCAGAAAGTGATTAGGTAACCAGCCTGAACGTGTATTTTAAATGGAAACCACCACACTAACTCAAAGGCTTTAGCAGAGAGCATTTACTAAACACGATGAGACAGAAACAACATGTTTTATATAATGCATGAGCTGGCTGTGATGAGTCTTTCTCTCCCTGCTCAAGCTCTGCTGGAGCAGCTTCCAGGTGCTCCCCAGCCCTGTCCCAGCACTGGCTGTCCTGTGGGGCTGTGTTTGCAGGGCAGGACACCTCCCACAGCTCTCAGAACACCAGCAGCTGAGGACTGACCAGACCCTGCAGGCTGTGGGAGCACCCATGGCTGTGTGAAGGCCACAGGAGGACAAGGGCACCCACCTGAGCCCCAGGATCATTGGGAGAACCCCCAGAGGAGCTGGGGGAGCCGGGTGGGAGCTCACTGCCCACGTGTGATGTGAGGCCAAACATTCCCGTTTCAGCCACTGCGTCCTCCCTGCTTGCCCTCCCAGCACGTGGAGAACTCACTCCAGAATTCCCACGTTTTACAGAAAGGACAACGTCCTCAGCCTAAAACCAGTCCCTTGGGCTGAGGCCAGGTGCCCATCCCACCTTGTCCACTCTCCAGCAGCTGCAGGCACCTGGGGAAAGCACATCTGGCACAGGACAAGGACCTGACCCCACCTTCTGCCACTTCCAGCCATCAGCATTTCCCAAAAAATTTCTCCCAAAACCCCCTTTGATTCTAGACTTTTCCCTCCTTGCCTTCCTGAGAGCACAAGGATGGCAGTTTACTCTTTAATTGTTAATTACACTTTCTTGTTAGATTTCAGAGGCTGAAAAATGTTTAGGGATTTATTCTTCTGTGTAATTAACCACAATGATGAAACACCCATTTATACTGCACTGCAGTTTTTGTTAAGGTTATTCATAATGGGGAAAGGCTAAATAGGTTGAGTTCATTATCATTACAGAAAAAAAATTGAGGTGACCCAATCAAATTAATTTGAAATTAAGTGCAGTGAGGCTGATAACTCCACACAAGTCAGGAGTTCAAATAAAGATAGAGGAGACAATCTACAAAGCAAGAAATTACAAGCAGTCAAGGGGTGGAGCTGGAATTACTGCAACTGGGAGATGGCAAACACGTGGTGTGGGCAAACAGGGCCACTGAAAAAACCAGGGAAAGTGGATAAAGAGATGGGCAAATACTGCAGGATGTAAAAGGAGAAGCTGGAGGAGGCAGGGATGAAGATGGATTGGAAATAAATGGGTAGGGACAGTGCTTGTTAAGCTAACCAGATTTATTTCTCTGCACAGAAATTCTTATGTCCTTACAAGACAGCATCGAAGCAAGGTCTTTAATTTTACTTTTCCTGGGTTTATTGCTTGGGCCTCTGTGTTATTTAACACCAGTGAGCACCAACCAGTTTCAGTGCACAGCTGGACCTAACTCAAACCCCTTAAATCTGGTGGAAGCTCTTTGCTCTTGACAGAGGCTCCTGGAGGAGCTGCTGCTCCTCCAACAGAGCAGGGAAGTTGTGAGCCCTGGGAGAAGGGACACCACCAAGGTACTGATGGGCAGGGCAAGGAGACAGCATTCCCACATCCCTCCTCCCTCCGAGGAGACAATTTTGGGAACAGCAGAACCAAAACCAGGTGGGCCCCACGATGCTGAGCTCTGTCAGACAGCCCAGCACAGCAGGAGGAAGCAGAGCTCATCACTCGGGGAGCTTCTTCCAGGCTTCTCTTGAGAAGCAAACACTTGTTTTATGCCTCTCTTGGCTTTACCAAAGTGGGGAAAGCTCTGAACGAGCCTCAGAGCTGGGTAACACAAATACTGGTGAATAGGATATTCCAGGTGCACGTGGGCATCCTTTAATCTCTGGGAATCTCTGGGTTTCATCTCTGGGAAACAACTAAGACAATCCATGGAAAACTCTTGTGTGCTGCTACAAGATGATGCTTCAGTTATCACCCGTGATGAGTTTATTCCCAAGCCTTTACCAAGCCCTGTGACATTATTTTAGCACTCGGGGCCAGAAGGGAACAGTGAGACCCCAGCAGTGCTGGGCCCGTGGGCACAGGCTGTGCTGGCACTGTCCCGTGCCCTTCTAGGACATGTGGCAAATGCCAGCTCGGACCATCAGTGGGACATCACTGTCCCCAGCCATGGGTTGGGTGGGTTTTTAAAGGCCTGCCCAAAATGCCACGAGTCTCTCACTGCAGCTGCACAAGTGGCTGCCCTCCCAGTCCCCCACTTTGGCCAGGCCAAAATCTCACCTTCTGAGCCTTCAGCCTTGTCCCCACGAAACACAAACTGCTTCCCTTTGCCTTGAAGGTCCCACAGCTTAACTTCTCTCCATCCTCACCTCCAACTCACCCCTAAGCGCACGGGGAGCATTTGGGATAAAGCTTCGAGAAGGCATTCAACATAAATTATTATTCCCCTCCTAAACGGATTACAAAAATCCTTTTATTACAAAATACTAAAACGTTCGAATTATTGGTGTGGAAAAACGTTTCCTGTAGGTGAAGTTTTCCAAAATGGAGGTTTTAATCACAAGCATAATCCTTTCTGGCTAACATTTCCAGTCTTGTGAAACGTGGAGATACAGACTGCACAGAGGCCTGGCTGTGCCACGAACAAAGGGAGATACTGCCTGTAAATAGCTCAGAGGACATCAGAAGATGCTTCTCTCATCAGCAATCTTTTTTTAGCTTAATATAGCTCCTCTTTGCATAAAACATTGACATTTTTGTAATGTTTGGACCCAATGGTGCGAATGCTGATTGTCATCCCAACATACTGGAGTGTGCCTTCAAAATAAGCAGGAACATTTTACAGACAGTAGTTTCACTTGCCTCCAAAATGCTGGGTCTTAATATTTCATACTTATATATATTTAAATGTTAGTACCACAGGATAAATGCTAACATGCTTTTATGCTAATGCAATCACTGGAAATCCAGATAATGCTGTGTATTGGCATATACTGTTAGTGAATTATGGATACCTAAATGTACAACCCCACATGCCTAGCAATCATTTTTGTTAGTGCATTTAACTTTTATTTGCAATCAGAGCACTTGAGGATTGTTCAAATGAAGTTTACTTTTGCAAACTGCTGAATGGAAAACATTTTGTTAAAGGCTTAAAAACAGTAAGACTGTTCAGAGAACTCCACCAGATGGAACAATGTTTGATTTGGTCACAGACTCGGCGATTAAACCCCAAATGCCTGAAGTGAAGGACATAGAAGAGAAACATGAGATGAAACCTTCATTTCCTCCCTGTCAGGTGGAGAAATCTGCCTCTCCTGTGGCAGAGGCTCACAGAGGCAGGTGGATGCCAGGAGGTCAGATCCTGGCAGCTGGACCCGGGGACCCTGTGCCCCAAGGTCCAAACCCTGCTGTGCTATGGCAGCTTCTCAAGTCTGCCTGAAGCCAAATAAATAAGAGCAATATCAGGAAGGAGAAATCCTGAGCTGGCCCCGTTGTGCCTTCTCCTCCTCCTGCCTTTGCTGATTCAAGTCTTGGCCAGCCACCTGGCCTGTTGGCTCAAGATGCTGCTCCCCTGGCAAACCCTTTTATTGCAATGGGCTTCCAGCACAGCCCGAGCTCTGAGCCAGGTCCTGGCAGGACCACGTGCAGGCAGGACCTGGGTGCTGCAGCTGCTTGCTCCATCCCTTACCTGCTTCACTACCTGAATGGAGTTAAGGACAGTTCAAATCTGGAGAAGATCTGGGTATTTTTGAGAGCTGAAAAGTGACCCAAGCACGTCTGGAATCGCTCTGTGTCCAGTGGTTCCCCTCTGTGTTAAACACTTGTCTACAGACAAAGCCAAACTCCCTCTTCCAGACTGAGCTGTGCCAGGAGTTACTGACCTCCCACGCCAGGCTCTGGAGCTGCTATCACCATGCCCTGATTTCCCTCTGGGAATGTTTGCCTGGCTTGAAACCGCTGGCCTGAGCCAGCCTGGCTGCAGAGACCTAGGAGGTGGCCACAGACCCATTTGGGGAGCAGCAGACCATTGCCTCTTCCCAGGCTCAGGATCTGACACCAGCCCCAGGCACACAGAGCAGATCATGTCCCTGCAGCCCAGCGAGCTGTGACACCTCTGGGAATCCACTGGAAAGCCCTACCACCTCCCAGGAACAACCACGGGTGAAGCAAATAAACAACAAGCCCTCAGAAAAACACAAAACACTGTGTGAAGTACCTGAAATGCCCCCGACAGTTTAACTGGAGCATGGAGTAAGCTGAGAAAATGTATGAACAAACGAATTAAGCAGTGAGCACACAGCAGACAAGTTGGCATGTAGGTGTCTGCTGAGAAAGCTTAAGCACAGCAAGGGGGAAAAAAAAGCCAACTCAAACCAAGGCATAATCTCCCTCCTAGTTTGGAACGGGGCTCTCAGACAATGTATCATCCAAACCACTCCAAATTACCATCTGCCAGAATGCCCTTCAAAGAAAAAAGGTCCACAAGTTTGCAAAGCAGCAGTTTAAAGTTGTCCTATCAGAGGAGAGGTTCTGTCCAAAGAGGGTTTTTGCACTCGAGTGAGGAATATTACACAAAAGCCTGACTCTCGTGGCACTGCCTCACTGTCAGGTACCACGAGACAGTGAATTTTTGGAGTCTTGACCATGTCATGTCAGGTGCATCTGTGGGAAGCTCTTGACAGCCCCTGTCGTTTCACAAGTTACCTGCAAATGTTTCCACACCCTCTGCATGATCTTCTCTGTATGGGACAGATAATTAAGAGCCTGCTTAGAGAACCTGAGCAAACCACTCCAGGATTGTTTCAAAGATTAAGATACACCAGAATGTGAAGAGCAGGTTGTGTTTCTGATGTACCTCCCTGTCACCACTGAGTCAGGCTCTGTTTCAGATGGGAACCTGGATCCTTTCCTGGTGTAAATCTGGGTACCTGCTCCTGTCCACGAGGCCCCATCACTTCACACTCGCTGAGGGCCAACTGCACTGCATACGAGATTGCCAAATAAATGCAGGTCTGAGGACCACGTGTTAGACTAAGCCATAAATAATTTATGATGCTGGAGAAGGTGACTGCATTTTTAGGTGTAGAAATATGCAGATAAAACAGTCCTGACCTTCAGTTTTCCCTCTGCACTGCTGATCCTCAAGTTTGAGTCCATCCAGTGCATTTCTAAAGCCTCTGCACCTCTGAATGTGCAGAACACCCCCTGCAAAGCCCCAAAACCCATAAATCAAAGAGGGGCACCAAGAAAACCCATGGAGCCCACAGGGAACCTCCTGAAGCACTACACATGATGCCCCAGCACGAGGCAGACAGGGCTCCTTCTCCTGAATCTCAAATATCCTGCAGGCCAGTCTCCTCTGGATTCTGGCTGCTGACCCCATTCCTGACCCTGTGTCTAATCAACACCCCTTTGATATCACAGGCACATGTCTGCAGGGTCTCCTGCTCCAGAGACCACGGGAGCTGCTCAAATCAGCATCTTGCCATCCAGAAGCAGCCCAGGAGCAAGGAAGAGGAGGGACAAAGGTGCTCATAACTGCACCCTCCTCCACATCCTCCCCCAGAGAGGGCTGCCAAGGGGAGAGGAGCAGAATCATTCCCCCCTTGGACTTTGTACAAACAGGGAGCCCAGGGAAATCAAGAAAAAACTACGGATTTGACACCAAATGACTTCTGGCTAAGTCTAACGAGCAGGATGAGGACAGACTGAGAACTTCAGGGTAAGGGGTGTTGCAAGGGCTACGCAGGGAACGACAGTTTTTGGGGGAGAGGACTTTGTGGCGTGTCAGAGCACAGCTTTCAGTGTCTGCTATCAGAAATAAACCACGAGAGGTGAAGAGGGGCACGGAGCCCAGCTGAGGGCAGGTCTCACCTGGACAGGGCAGCTCCCAGGACGAAGGCAGCGTGCTCCTTTAGCGCGGCCTCGCTGCTGTTGAGCCCCTCGATCACCAGCTGGAGCCCACCCATGGACAGGAAATCCTTGGCATTGTCCACCTGGGAGAGAGCAGGTCCTGTCAGCACCAGCCTCCAGCCCTTGGAGAACACCTCCCTTCACACCCACACCATCCCTTCTCTCCCGCTCAAACCAGCACGGAGTTTTAACAGGAATTACAAATCCAGAGGGAAGGGCTGTGGCTGAACTCTGCGAAGTCCTGCCCACGGGCAGCGCTGCCACGGCTGCACAGGCACGGTGTCCTCGTGGGAGGAGATTGTCACAGGCAGAAAGCATCCCTGGAAACGCCAATATTTTGATTATAGCTATCAAAACTGCTCTTGACACGCATTTCAGTAATTCAGGTGGTGTCAAAAGCTCGGCACATCTGCTGATGTCAAAAATCTCCAGCTCTTTGCTCTCACCTGAGCAGGGCTTTGCTGGGGACCCAGGGAATTGCATGTTTTGTAAATGCAATTAATTAATGCTGTAATTGTAGCACCAGGAGTCGGGGATGTTTAGGAGCCTGCCAGCACCAGCAGGGTACACAGGTGGCATCGGAGTGAGGAGCGTGGGCAGTTCTGGGAGTTCTCCGTGAGTTCCATCAACAACTTCTCATGGACAAGGCAAGAAAAAGCCAGTCCCTGCTCGGAGGGGTCAGCCAGGAGCTTCCCCATGGAGCAGCCCCACAATGACTTTTCTAAGCAAACAATAATGGATTAACTGCCAGTAGGGAAAAGTTTACACATTAGTAGGGATCCATCAGCCTCCGGCTCTAAGTGGATCAGGGGCTAGCCAGGCACAATCCCAGCGGGCATCTGCTCTTGGAGAGGAGATCAGAAAAGGCTCAGAGTGCTCACAGACAAAATTTAGAGAAACAGCACGAAGTACTTCAAGTACAGAATTCAGTCCAAAGTCAAATCGATGCGTTTTGGTATTCAGTGATTTTTTTTTTGGTTTAAAAGGGGATCTGATGAATGCTCAGAACTGCCTGCACAGAAAAATCAGGTTTAGAAATTCGACATTTCTCCTCCCTGAAAGACAGGGAGACAACAGCAACCGTTGGCAGATGGAAACAGAATATAAAAATGAGTTATCAGCAGGGCAAACTGACCCCTGATGGGGTGGGACAGGACAAACACCACGAGCCATGCAGGGCAAGTGGGACGCTCTCCTAGTCCATGACTTCATGCTCAGTGTTATATTTATCTCAGCCATGTACCTTCATCAAAACTGGCCCTAAGTCAGGTATTTCAGGTACCCAGGAAAAGCAAGAAGCTTTGTGTGCTACGTGTCTGTCGTCACCAACCAAAGCAGGACCCGGGGAGCTCCAGCTCATCTCTGCTCCCCAGCGGGACCGTACCCACCGCTTGCTGTCCCTCTGCAAAGCTGCTCTCTGCGGGTCTGCTGGGGCTGATTCAGGGTTTGCAGCAGCTTTTGTATCCTTTCAGATGCTGTTCTTTTAACTGTCCCTATAAACCAGGGCTGCCAGATCTCTCACTTTTCTGCAGACCCAT
>VYXC01002452.1:1120263-1179075 GCA_013397175.1 Platysteira castanea | reverse complement strand
AACTCTTTTCCAACTGTCCCCACAAAAGCCAGGAATCATGGGACAACCACAGTTTCTGGGGCGGGGAAAACACCTATAACCAATAACGAACAGGATAACACCAGGGAGCTTGGAGACCCCGTAGACCATGCTTCAACTCAGGGCCCATCCCCCGGGGGGGGGCACCCCACAATTTCCATTTTAATGCTGTGAGGATTAAAATTAATGGGCATATTTTCTTCACTTGCAATATATAACAAATTCTTCCATAAAGTGTCTTTTGAGTTACAGAATAACACATGCTAAAAGGGGTTCCTTTCTTCCTTTCTTCTTGCAATGGAGATGTCACATAATCAGAATAAAATTGATGAATGTTGGGAGAAAGAATACTTATAAGGGTATGAAACACACATTCTGTCAAGTTCACTACTGTGTGATGGAGCCTTTGCTACAGAACAGGAGACTGAACATTTACTGTCTTCATCTTTGTTCCAAAAAGTGTTATTTTTTTACAAAAGTATGAATTTAGACTAGAATTCTCTAAAACACTGTCACTAATCTTGGTTTCCTTGTACTTGTGACATTAGTAAGAGAAGGCTTCTGTTTCTGCCATACTCCCCATTTACAAAATTTAAGTTTATATGGAGACATCAAAGAAATCTGGAGAGAGAGCTATATGGCAGTTAATTTAAAATTAACGTGTTATTGAAAGGTAAAGTGGAATAATAATTTAATTTTCATTATGGACATCAATTTTTCTAAATCACTTAAGGAAGGGATAGGCAACACAGTGAGTACCACAGACTTACAGAGACATTTACCATCCAGTGAAGCCCCCTGTACCCACAGAGTAATTGCTTATGCGGAAAATAAGTATTAGGAAAGTATCACTAATGCAATTTAGCAGCTGAAAGCAGGAAGGAGAGATAGCACAGGGTAATCAGCCAGTTCTCAGCATACTCTCGTTAGAAAAGCACTGACTAAGAATAATATTTCACAGCAAATGTTTGCACTGGGCTAGTTTGTGTGGTACAGATGGAGCCTTACATTTTGTGAGTAGTTTCATTAGCTTCTTCACTCCACTACTGCATTGCATAAATCTCAATGGAATAAGAGAAACTGTACTATCACCAGTCTATTGTAACAGAAGTATATTGCAGAATAATGATTTACTGAAAAATATCTCCTTCCAGGTCATTCTGTAGAAAGGCATCAGAGGCTAACGAGCAAGATAAACCAAAGGAAAGACTTGATACAGTTCTCTTCCTTTTAAATAAATAACAGATTTTGTTTGCATGTCATGATCATACTGAATTCCCTGGAAATCTGGTCATAAACATGTGCCCACGTCTGAAGAAGATCTCTGCACTTCTAAGGGAAACCCAACATCTCTCTGATCCCTAGCAAGTATCTAAATACATGAGTGCTTCCAGGGCTTTGACCAACCACCATATGTTGACTGACTTTGCCTATCTGTGGTATCAAAAATACATGATTTCACTGTCAAAATAAATTTTTTTCATTAGATTTATTAGAGCTCTCTTGCCTCCAGGTTTCAGTTTTTCCATCCCCTAGTGGATTTGCTACTGGACACATAGCATTCTTCTAAAGGAAATGCTAGATATACTGATCAAATGGGACAAGTTTATGTTTTGGTTAATAATCCAGTAAAGATGGTAAAGAGTCAGGTATTATGAACCCCAAGGCAAAGTTTAGCTCCTGGTACCTAATGCAGTGTGTGCTTGCCATGATCACAGCCATCTGACAGGGACCCAGTACTCAGCTCAAATGAAGTGTTGCTGAGGCTGTTAAATCCATCTGAATGGATTTAAGGCCCTGTATACTAGAGAAATCTCTACAATTAAGGATCATATGAGATGTCTGCAGGTCTTTTTGTCATCTTATATTTGGAACATCTACCATGTGCCTGAACAAAAGGAGATTACTTCCTGGGAAGCAGCTAACTCTACCCCATATAGAAGATGGGAAATCATTGTGAAAAGGAATGCAGTTCCCAAGGAAAGAAAATTATTTCCCTTTGCAGCCTCTGTCACCACTGCCCCCTTGCCCCTAAGCCGTATCTTAGGAGGCAAAATTTGAAGTACAGACTCTTGAAAGAAACAAGGGTATTTTTACATAGATTTTTGCAAAAAAATCTGATTTAAATCAACAAGCAAAAAAAAAATCTTGATTAAGCAGATGATATTCATTAAATTCTTGCCAGTGTACTTTTCATCTGACATTGTGCATATGATCCTCTTAATGCTTAGAGAAAACATTCCTCTCATCAACTAGTCTCATCCATCTGGCAGCTCATCTCTATCCTGTAATCTCTCCTGTTTAAATGAACACATTCTGCTATTTACATTAGAGCCATTTCCTTGCACAGGCACCAGCGGCCATGGGCACTGAGAGCTCTAACTTGCGCTCCCTCTGCTGGTTATCAGATTGGCAGTGTGGCTACAAGTCACAAAATAACTGGGGCCAAAAATTTGACTAGTACCTGCAAACTAACCCACTGCTACAATACAGAGGCAGTGGCTTCAGCAGTCTCAAAGCAAAGGGAAGGACCAGAACAGTAAATACATACAGCAAAATATCTGTTTGCCTGTTCTTGTGGAAAAAAGTATTCCAGGAAGCTATGCAGAATTCTGAGGCATTGAAATAGCCGGAAAGAAGACGACTAACTTGAATCATGGTGTGGCGAGAAGAAAAGTCACCCCAGACTAGAAGGGAGTGACAGCCTTTGAAGGTCCTAGCAAGAGCAGAGTATCAGACTAGGTGCTGCGAAAGGTCTCCTGGAGATGTCTTCATTAATTCTAGAAGGATCATTGGGAAATGGCTAATTTAGGTACATAAATGAGAAGTCTAAAATTTTGTGCTTAAGTCCAGTACTGAATGATGGCTCCTATACTAATGCTGTGTATTTTCTTTTTAATTTGCATATTTTGATCTCTTTCCTTTCTGATTTTAAACTGTGACTGCAATACTTTTAATGTTTTGTGCATGATGACACTGATGGAATCTTTCATTCCTGAGTTCATGTCTCCCCTTCCAGGATATGCCAAGCTGCAATCTCTGCAACTCTTCAAGACCCAGTCCTTTTAAGGACAGGCATACCATCTGCAGTGCAATCCATTGTGTACTCTGGCTCCTATGGCTCGTGAAATTACCCATGTTTATGACACTCATAACGGCAGCAGATGAAGCTGAAGTCAGACATGGAATGTAAGGGTGCCAGATGTCCCAATTTTCATGGGACATTCCCACATTTAAACAAAAACTCCCCCATCCTGTTAACAGGAACCATTGTCCCAAGACCTGCAGAGGCAGAACCCTCCTCCTTTCGCTTTCAGGGTGGGAGCAGCACATGTGGCACGGCCCCTCTCCAGCACCACCGCCCTGCACCCCACTCCACCCCTCCTGGAGTGTCTCAGATGGCCGCAGCTGCAGCACCTGCAACCAGAGATAGGGAATAATGGAGAGGGGATTTGGGAGGGAGGGAGAAGGGAGCAGCGCAGAAGACAGCAGAGTAGAGTAAATCAGGCAGAGAAGGAAGGAAGAGAAGCAGTTTAGGAAGAACATCAGGAAAAAAGAGAAAGGAAGGAAATATGTGAGGAAATGTGGAGAAACAGAATAAATGTTTCTAAAATCAAAAGGAAATTGAATGATTTAACAAAGGTAGGAGAAGAAAGGGGGGAAGTGAGAAAGAGAATATAGAAAGAGGTGAAGGTACATAAAAGCACAGTGGAGAATGTGGAAAAGGAGATGGAAAGAGGTAAAAAGACAAAAATCAGGCAAACCCAAAATGTCAAACAGAGCTACAACAAAGAGAAAATGAGGGAGAAGCCCCATAATATCTAAAGCTGTAGCTCTCCCTCACACAGATAATTCATACAATGAGCCATGCTGTCCCCTTCTTTCCACTTTAACTTCTTTCCACTTTTTTGCAGAGCCTGCACACAACTTTGTGCTGGAGTTGTGAGAAGGGGGAGCTGCCAGGAACACACATGAGAGCCCCAAGCAGCCCTGCACAACACAGGAATTGACATGAACTCCCAAGGCCACCTTGCAAGCAGCTGCTATTGGAACAACTATGTGGTTTAATGATTTCTTTCCAGATTCTGCTGGATAACAGAAGAGTGAGAGGGGGATTGGATGGGAGGCTCAAACTGAAGGTGCAAAGAAAGGCCAGCCAACTTTTGTAGTATATGTTGCATGACCATACAGCCCCTTGTGTTGACATGATTAAATGCAGCTCTTCCCCTGGGCTCCCATAGACTTCTTTATTGTGTAATAATCAGCATTCTGAAAAAGCATCTTTTGCTTTCTTATTGTCAGCTCAATTGTGTCCCCCCATGAGGATCCCAGGGAGGAGACAGAGGTTGCTGAAGGCCCACCTGCTTTACTTGCCTTTCCAAAGCAAAGGATTCATCCCTGGGAGAGATGTGGATAGAGAAAACCTTCGGCTCTGCAGAGAAACTGAGTTTCTTTGCAGAACCAGTACACATCAGTGCAAGGCTGCCAGCCTCACAGACTCACCAGTTTTCTCCAAACATCCCTATTGTAAGAGCGCCAGCTGGGCTAAAGAGAGCAGCTGTTACTTAGGAGGGGTTTCAACTTCTCAGTTCAGTCAAGAGAAAAGAAGAAGAATATAACATGTGGAACAGTGAAGAATGAATATGAAAGATTTAATATTTGCCTGCTGCTAAATAGGGCAAAGAACTTGTTTTGATGGTTTTACTGATGGATAGACGAAACTCAAGATTAAGTTTGCACAGCCATGAGACTTGGGTCAGCTGCATACATTCAGAACCTTGCTCCCCTTTCCCTGTCTCCCACCCCACAAATCCTGACATTTCCTGACTCTCCAGAGAGGCAGCTGACTTTCTGCAGACTAGCATGTAAGTGAGACCAGTGTGTGGGCAGGGTGGATGACAGAAAAGCTGCAGCCCAAAACCAGGCTTGGTCCCCTAACTTCCAAGATGCTGTAGACCTGCCCACTTCTTATTGTCCACCTTGGCACATGGGAATGGATGGGATGAATTTATAAATTTTTATTTCTTTCATTTGTCCTTTTCATGAACTAAGACAGTGGCCTCTTCATCTGTGAATTCTAGCACATGGCTGCCTAGCAATTTTTTAAAATCACCTTCCCTCACAAGTTTGGCTAACTCTGCTTGCATGAAAGCAAAGCAACATTAAGTGCTTGTAGCCACAAACAGCTACAGTGAGACTGGATGGAGTAGAGTGTGTATAAGAAAAAGGTCTTAATTTTTGTATAGAAAAGAGTTGGACTTTGTGGAAGTAGACAATATGTTTGCATGACGTCTTTGAAAAGAGGTTTTCAGGTCCATTTTGAAACCTCTCAATTTTTCTAAACTTTTCAAGGTCCTGTTTGAAGTAAGGATACAAGGAAGACTGTCTCTCCTGAATTTTCTGTGTTGAAATTTTTCTGATGTCATGTGAAATTAAGTCAAATACAGTGCAAAAATACATTTCTGTAATAAGAGTTAGCCTGAAAAGCAGACCTACATGTTCATTGAAGAATGATCAACATCCCTGAAGTACATTGACTAAATTTAATTACCTAGTAAATATCCTTTAATTCTGTTGTGGATGCTTCACTTGTCAGCCTCTTGCTCAGAATCAGTATGAGGATATACTTATGTGGGTCATAAATTTTCTTATAAAATACTTCTCATAAAATACTTCTCATGCAATACTTCTCATAAAGTATTAGAACAACACTAGTTTTTGTTCAGCATCCTGGAAAGTCCCCCATTTTATATGCCTTGTTTAAAATCAACACAAATGTTTCAAAAAGCTCATCTGCCAATGCCTTGCTACTCTTGGTTACAAGTCATACGATCTACTGGATCCAAAATTGTTTCACTCTTTATTTTATCATTTAATGTCTACTACAGATACTGATGAAACAGAATGTACTTCAACAGTATTGCAAGGTATGAACTAATTCTCCTACCTCAAATACAAATTTTTTTTACTGGACACATCTGATTATACTATGTGACTTCAAATGGCTACTTCTTAAATATCCTTGCCTTTTCTGAATGGCTAAGATCACTTTTGTCTCATACAGAATCAATATTATAGCTATGGTTATTTCTAAGGATTTAGATAATTCCTCTCATTTCCTTATACAAATGAAGTCTGTAATTTTCCAAAAATTTTATAGCTTCAGCTTTCCTTATCCAGTGGCTGTATTCTTAGCTGCAGTCTGCAGTGCTGCAGATGGCTTTTTGCTTTTATTTTATCTGTTGGTCTCTCCCCAAAATAGGAACCTTTTTCCTTCATTATGTTAGTAACTGCTTTCAAGTTCTGGAAAATAGCTTTCAAAAGAGCCATGTATTTTCATCACTGGCCTGGGTCATTCTTTGGCTAAATATAAAATATGAACCAGATTCTTATTAATTATATTAAGAAAATATTTGTTCCTAGTTGAGTGATTACTTCACCATTTCCCATCCTAATGAGATTTAACATTAGGTAAATTCAGACAGTCCTACTCTTTGTACTCTTTTATTTCTGTAACTTTCAGGAAATCACAAAGTTATAAAATTGTTTGATTTAGACAGGAAAAATCTTTATCTTAAAGATAAAGATCTAGTTTCAACCCCCCTGCCATGGGCAGGAATATTTTTTACTTAGACCAGGTTGGTCAAAGTTCCTTCCAACCTGGCCAGGTATTCCTGGAGAGATGCACTGGTGACTTCATGAGATCTCAAGGCTCCCTCCCCAGGTGACTCAAATCCCACATGATAATGTAATTGTTCTTTGCACACATTATTGAAGCTGTTTGAAGAACCAATAATGTTGTTATCTATGCTGATGACATAGATAACTATACCAAATCAATTTGTAATTATATGAATCATGAGTGAATACCCGGGCTCATAAGCACAGGAAAGCTTTTACTTGATATTGATTCACTTGTTCCAGATTTTGCAAAATCTGATTTGAAAATTAACTAGATAGATTAAAATTATCTACTTTTAGTTCTGACAGTTAGGATGTTACTTTAAAAGGTCATTATAGGAGTTTGATGGGGAGCCTGTTTTCATTTCAGACTGATCCCTATAATAAGCTAAAATCAAAACATATAATAAAGAAACTACACCATCTTTTTCTGGTATTTAAGTTTTCCATTTCAGTCTATACTTTCTCAAAATCCGAGATCAAAAGAGCTTATTCACCACACAAATATAATGTTGCATAAGCCAACAAAAATCAATTGTCAATGCAACAGTCCAAGTTTAATTTGTAGTCAATAAGAAAACTGTATTTTCTGACTCCTCTTCCCACTATCAAGGACTGCTTGGAATTGACAGTTCATGCTGGCAAGTGCTTAGATCTGTAAGAAACTCCATTAAAGGCAATAGGATGGTGGTGCAGTCACCAAAATATGAGCAAGGGCTCTACACACCAGGTTGTATACATAATTAATTTATAAACTTTAGATTATGTATTCACAAAACATTTGCTTTGTGTCTGTAAGCTGCCTACATCATGTAATGTGGTATCTGTTCCCTGAGAAGATGACAGATTTCTAAAACATAAAATAACAAATAGTGAATTATTTTGTTTAAGTAAAACTATTTCCGTTGCCTAGGTATACATATAAAAGAATAAACATTTTCCAGATATTCTAAGTTACGCAATTTTTTCTCATGACTATTTATAAATTACTAATAGAAGATCATGAAAGTGTCAAATGACAACAACTGTAAAATTTTCAAATGAACATCACTTAAGCCTTGTGTCTACAATAGCACTGTTTATTTTCACAAATAAGATCTTGCTTAGCAAATAATTTTTTAAAATTTTATATCTGCTATCACTTCAAAATTCAATGTAATTTCAGAGCATTGAGTACTGTTTTTCAGACCCCCCCTAAATGTGCTTTTAGATATCTATGTTTAATTAAAATACACAGAATTATATAAAAACACGTACAACTGAACTAATAAATGGAGTGAGATCTAAGAGTATGCATGTGGACTGTCATACTTTGCAAGCAAAGACTTGCAGAGCCATTCATCATCAAAACAAATCCTGCCAAACCTGATAAGATCTGTCATACTCCAGCCAAACTGGTAAAATAAATGTAGAAAGCAGGAATGTAATATGATGTGACTAATCCTGAGACACAATACAGCAGAAAGGAAGGTTCTCAATACAGCAAGGAAAAAAATGCTCATGATACACTGAAGGTTGAAGAGGGAAATGCTGAAGATTTCTTTCCTGTATCGTGCTTTACAAAAAGTTTTGAAAATGCCACACTTCTACTGTTCTTCATTAAAAGCAGTTTTTCAATTTTTTTTTTCACTTCTGGATGTCTCAATTCAAATTTCCAGGATAAATCACTTCCTGCTTTCAGATTCTGATTTTTTAGAGACCTAACTATTTAGCATTAGAGTAGAAAAGCAGATTGTTCAAAAACTGCAAAATTCCAGGTGCTGCTCTCCTATGAAAGTCTGACCACTAGTGGCACAAAATCACTCTCTTGGAAATGCATCCTCCCTGGGGGGAAGCTTGAAAGGCTGGAGCATTGTTTAAGGTGGCCTTTGAAATTATGCATATTCATAGAGTGGAGAGAGCTGGAGGTTCCTACAGGGTCTGTTTGAACAAAGACCAGAAAATCCAATGGGATCTCCTGCCCTGAGGGTCTCCCTGCAGCAGGATACACCTGTGCTCTTTGGTGGGCACAAGGAGGCATTCCATCAGGAAATACCAAGCCATCCCTTCCTAGAAACAGCTTTATATTGCTGGTTATCCTCACTGCTTTTTAGAAATATGATAAAATTAAGAGATTAAAAAGAAAAAAAGAAAAAGGAAAAAATGGGCTTTAGTAATTTTTTTCCTTAAAAAGTCAAATCAATATATTTAGTGCATTTTGATATAAATTTTTCTAGAACAATAATGTCTTTGGAAAGGAAAAATTTTATTTACTGTGTCAATAGACAAGTTTTCAGCTAGATGTTAGTTTAATTACAGATATTAGGCCTTGCTTCATTCATATAGAGACACTGTAACTGTGCCATTTTTTCTACTATTGGGTCCGATTGGCATCACTGGAGAAACATATTTAGAAACTTGCTTGGTTGATATTCCCAAACAGAAAGATCCAAGAATCAGCTGAGAAGGCTAATACACAGGATACAAAATAAAATTAGAGACCTATTCAACCTGAGGTTTGTCTAGGCATTGCCTTTTTTTAACACTACTCTTTTGAAATAGCATTAGTATGAAATGTATTCCATTTTTAATGAAAGAATCAAATGCATTTTCTCTAACTAGCTCTTGAGTTTTCCATCAGGACCTGCAAAGCAGTGAGTAGGATCTGACAGATCCCGTTATTCAAAGTGGCTGAATTCCTTTTTTTTCATAGCTGGTCATAAAATCTGGCACAAGACTATTACTATTATTATTCTTTTCTCTTTGCACTTACTTTTAGGCTATAAATCTGCTTTGTATTGAAGGAAAAAATACAGTGTGCATGCACATGGACTGAAGACAGCCAATTATTCTAGTAATTTATTTTATGAATTTACACTGAGTTAAATAAGGACCACTACCAGCATCTAACAAGAGTTCCTCCTCCTGAGGCTTCACATCAGCAAGAAAAGGTTTCTTAAACTGGCACACTGAAAGATCTGGGTTTACAATCTGTTGTTTGAATGTGTTCTGGTTGAAACAGGAACTGGCAGCCTGACTGATGGCCCTATTTCTTTCCTTATTGTCACAAATTACTTTCAGGATGCTAGTAATAACAGTGTTAGACTTCTAGAAAAGGTGCAACTCTCCAGCTGGGCTTTCACCATGAAAAGTTTTGTTATGTCAGTGGAAATCACTTTGCTGAACATTTAAATCTGACATCCTGGAAGACTGTGTCATGGAGGAGACTGATAGTGAGAACAGAATAAAGAGCTTTTTACCTCTCTGTTGCTAGAAAAGCCCAGGCTCAGTAAGACACCAACTGCTATTTCTACACAGAGACTTTTCAGTTCCCCATGTAAAATGA
Organism: Platysteira castanea; assembly: GCA_013397175.1. Taxonomy (NCBI): domain Eukaryota; kingdom Metazoa; phylum Chordata; class Aves; order Passeriformes; genus Platysteira; species Platysteira castanea. Next base: position 1,169,051 of record VYXC01002452.1, on the reverse strand, counting down.
GTTTAGGCTAACCATTTGTTAATGATTACTCTGAATTTTCTTTCAGTAATAGTGCTCTAAGTACTCTGAAGAGCACTTCCAAGAGACATGAGGACTGCAAAATTCAGGTTCAGAACAAAGAGGAGGTGATTTTTCAAATATCTCCTTCTCACATTATTCAAAAAGCAACTGGAAGAAAGAGAGGTGGTGCGGAATCCATCAAGAGCTATTAAAAACAGAGAGAACACCTCTGTCCACCTCTGTGTAGTTTTCCTTTGGAAGTATTTTTTCGTATTTTAAATTACATTCATCTGCAACACCCTAGATTGCTTTAGACAGGTAATATAGTGCAGAGCACGTTTACTTGATTGCTTGTCATGTTCTTGCCAAGGTGTCTAATGTGTCTCAAAACCAACAGCAGGATAAATCCTTAATTTGACCCAGTGTGGGTAGTCTTGTGTTATGTTTTTACCTTATGTTGTAAAGCTGAAAACAGAGCCCTCTTCACTCATCAGACTTTGGGTATTACAAAGCTGTAATTTCAAGGTCCTAGAAATTTCAAAATTTTTACTGTTTCTTTCTTTTAAAGTAAGTCCCTAGTACCTTCCTCAATTTTTGAAGACATTGTGGAAAATACAGTAAGTAAAACTTGCACTGGCTTAGTTCAAAAATTGTCACAAGCTATGTAGGGCTGATTTCTGCAGCTAATTGTAGCTGTATCTCTGTCTCAACATCCAGAAAAGACATTCTGATGGTAGCCTGAGATGCTTACAGAAACCAAATCCCAGCTTCATACTGGTTACAGTAGTCAAGTGCACATCAAATCCTACTTGCCTTGCCCCTGTGTAACTGTCCTGGTTCCAGCCAGGACAGGGTTAATTTTTGCAGTAGCCAGGAGGGGGCATGGCTAGGATACGGAGGTTATTCTGTACCACCTCATGTCATTGCCAGAGGCCGGGGAAAGGGAGTCTCTTCGAGGGAGAAGAGGCTCTGTCTGGTCAAGAAAATGTGATGAAGGGAGTCATCCAGTATTGTCTACTATGGCAGAATTTATCTGAGTGAATCAATTTTTTTCTTATACTTTTTATTATTAATATTCTTGCTGTTACTCTTAATTTTCCTGTCTCACTGCATTTCCAGTAAATTACTTTTATCTCAACCCATGATCTTTGCCTTTTTTGCCTCCTATTGGAGGGGGCAGGAGGAGTGGCAAGTGATTTTTAGTGGGAGCAATGNTCTCACTGCATTTCCAGTAAATTACTTTTATCTCAACCCATGATCTTTGCCTTTTTTGCCTCCTATTGGAGGGGGCAGGAGGAGTGGCAAGTGATTTTTAGTGGGAGCAATGAACTGGAGAATACCATTCCTAAACCAGGACAGTGACCATGAAAAGAAAGAGAAACATGCATTTAATGAGGGATAGAAGTGCAGCATACATAATCAAAGGACCAGGGCCCACCCAGAGCTCATCTGTGCTCAGGCAGCTGTTCAATGATGTCGGTTATGAAGTCCGGGTAACAGGTTCTTGGATTTTCTTCTCAGGACTATGAATAAATCAAAAATTGCAGGACTCCTATCACTTGGCAACTGCTCATGTGACTGAAGTTGTTTTAGGGTATTTCTCTGTCTTCTGCCAGCAAATAAACTGGGTAATCTAATTAAGATCAGAGAGTAGAAAGAAAGTGTAAAGACCCGATTCAGCTGCCTAAGCATAGGTACCTATTCTAATATATCTTAGAGTATCATGCTGCCCTTCAGGTCCTGCATCAGAAGGGTTTGGGTATCCCCCGGTCCTGTATGATATCTCCTAGGCATGTGAGCATGTCACAGGTACCCTATGTCATGCAAAATGTCACCAGATACCTGAATTTCAGTGTCTGAATTGAGCCAATAAATAATTAAGATATAGGCTATGTAGATGGCTAGTTTCATAAATCTTATTCAAAACACTTCTTCTTTTGAATCTTGATTTTGACACATCTATCTGCAGTCCTAAGGAAGTAATTTGCCCTACCCTCAGTTTTTGAGATACAGGATTAGTTCTGCTCTGTATTCCTTAGAGTAAAACAGGATGATTACAGCAACAGCCTACTCAACATGTAAACTGCTGAATTTTGATAAGTATTTGTGGTTTGTTTAGTAAACATGTACCATAATTAAATAAAAACCCTTCTTTTAAATTTGAATACATTTTAGCAGTAGTACATGACTATCAGTGAAATAATCTATTTTTCTGTACAACAGGATGTATGTAGACTTGAAGACCTCCTAAGTGATAGGCCTGTTGTCACAAAGAACAGATGTCACAGTGCTGAGAAAGACCTGAGAAAGTCATCTTCATCTCCATCCTGTAGCACGTAATATACAACATGCACACAACACCACAGATTTTGTGCCTCAGGAGAGGCATAAAACTGAGCACCACTGGATGCAACATCTGCAAAATGCAGAAAAGAGCAAACCCTGCCAGCAGCATTATTAACTGCGCTCCAGGAGTCATCAAGCAGATGTCATACCTGTTAGGGAAATGCAAATCACAAAACAGTACAGCTTGGTTTCCAATAATGCCTCAATCTGATTCTGAGTTGTTAAGGTTTCCATAGCAAACTACTTCCAGACATCTCATGACGCCTCAGACGATCAACTGAGATATCTGTAAACAAAATATAATTTTGTTGAACATGGAGTCCTCACAGTCTAAAGTATGCTCTAGATCTGCAGTAAACAGCATATTCCACTGGTTTTGAGATAGCATAATTATCTTGCAAAAGTAAACCAGCAAAACAAACAAGTCGCCATAAAGCAGTAAGAATTTATATTTCATAAATTGTGAGACAAACTCCACAAGACAAAACAAACAAACAAACAAACAAACAAACAAACAAACAAAAAACAAAAAACAAAAAAAACCAAACTCCAAAAATCACAAATAAAAACCAGATTAAGATCTATGGGAAATAATCATAGCAGATTTTGGGGTATAATCAGACACTGAGGCTAATTTCACATATAAGAAAGCAAAGCTAAGTTTCTACCTTAAAAGTTTTATGACTTAAAAGCCTCATTCTTGTTTGAAATTAAAAGACTGTCAAAACAGCATTTTACCTTCACCAGGCTATATGTAAAAATGCTACAGTAGCTTTAAAAATTATTATTATTATTATTTACTTTAATATATATTATATGCTATAAGTAACAATATATCTTAATATACATACATTTATCATTTGAAATTATATTTTTATATTGATTTATATGTTTAACTTGCAAGGGACAAGAGTTTCAGGGGAGATACTTAGCTGAAATACCTTGGTTTAATGTAGGGAGAAAAAGCTTTCTTTCTTCATCCATTAAAATGCCAGGAATCAATGTATAAATGACAGTTAAGACACTAAGTAGCAATTATTCCTATATCTGCTCATTTTAGGCAACCTCAGCCTTATCTCTCACTTCCTTTGAGATAGGATAAAACAGAGCCAGGTATTATAAGCTGAATCTATAGATTTTCTTTCAGCATTTTACTGCTACACTTAACACTAAAACAAGTTACAGGCAACCACAGCAAGGGAATTTATGACCTTACAAATGGAGACAGCATGTGATAAATACCACACTATCAGTTGTTCAGGTAAGTAATATGTACTCTTGTAAAATCTGTACTGAAAGCTGAGTAATTTATGTAGTAAAAGAAGTCTGGCTTCTTTAACCTCTCGTGCTAATTTACTTTAAGATAACATGAGGATAGACTTGTGTACCACCCTCTCCTGGTATTTTTAATTGCTATGTCCTCTCTCTTTCATTAGTGTATCCTATTTCTTCCATTTATCATGTAAAAGGAGCAAATGCTATTTCACCTTTAAAACTGAAATCCTTCTTCCTGATACAGGCTGATGGTTTACAACCTCTTTTTTTGAAGGAAAGAAAAAAAAGAGGAAATTGCTTTTCTGGCTAGTGGCCATGCCAAAGTTGAAAACATGTCTTTTAGTAAAGGTAAAGCGTCCTAATGAATGACTTGCTTTTGAAAGAACAAGAGACAATCCTTGCAGTCATTCAGTACAAGCACTAACACACACACACACACACATATGTAAAATAGAAGAAAAAGGCAGCTTCCTGTGTGTACTGAAGCACATCTCACACTTTGATTTCAACCAACCAGTTCTCTGACTCTGGTTCACTAAAAGGAGAAAACTTAGAGGTCCAAACTACATTCAGTTGACTTGTGAATATTGGGAATGTCCCTGGGTATTGTTTAGGACTGAGGCCCTCACTGGACAAGTCATCTCTGAGCTCTTGTTTTTCTTGTGATCTTAAAAGTTTAGGCATTATAAATGGAAATTCTTACATTCCTGTAGCAACTGCTAACCCTGGAAAAGTTATTTATCTATTTAAGCAAAGCAAGGCTAGTTTAATAAAATACATTGGCATTACCCCCAAACCTGACAATATTCTTGGATCACCACATGTGCAACTACACACTACCTACACTACAAGCACTACAGAGAATACATGCACTTTTGTCTGTTTAGAAACAGAATTTTCCTTTCCAGCTGCCAGGATTTTACCACCAAATAATAACAACTTCTGTTGCATGTACATGCAGTCCATAGTCATTTAGCATTTAGATCTGGATTATGTGTTATAAACTATTAAAGTCAAAACCTTAGGAACAAGACCCTGCTTCTAAGGATGTCCCATAATAGCAGCCCTTTTCCAGAAGAAACTGCACCAAGTGTTCACAGACTCAGTCCTACAGCTGGTTACGGCATGCAGAGCTCCTTGCAGCCATCAACCTCAGTCTCTCTGCTGGATCTGCTGCCCACCTCTCAGCCAGTATTCTCACTCATCCTGCTACACTGAAAATAAGCATTAATAGAAATATCAGTCTGCAGTGCTAACGATGACATTGGTTATCTCATGTCAAACATCAAGTTTGATGGAGCTCAGAAATGCTCATTTCAGAAGTCCCTCATCTGTCATTCTCACAAGGACATCTCTGATATTCTATGACATCTCAAATATCACTTTGCCTATGTTAAACAATCAACTTATGCCCCAGTGGATGTCTGCAAAGAAATCTTTGGAGGACTCAGAATCAAGTTTCAAATAAACATATACACTGCTCAGCTGTACAGTACTTGAGGCTCCACTGACAAATTCTCAAGATGTCTACTGATTGTAACTGAAGTTGGATATTTTGTTTGTCAACATCTGGATACAATTAAGTGACTACCACCTGCAGCCGAATCCCAGCCCTAGGATACTTCTTTGCTATCTACTATGTTGCCTCAGAGCTAAATCATTGTCCCTAGATATGGAAGACAGGGAACACTGGCTGGATACTTTACCCATGTCTAAGTATTCCCCATGTGAAAGTCAGCTACATGCTCCTAAATATTAAAGAAATAATTCTCTGAGGATTCTTATTGGTCTTAAGATGCAAGACACACCAGTAAAGTAGTTCTGCAGCCACTGCTGTAGGATTTGTGGTATAGGATGTCTGATTTGTCGAACAGGTAAGTACTGTATGCACAGGAATAGAAGCTCATACTGCAATATGATGCCTGGCATCTTGTCCCTCCACCTTCTGCCTGAAGAAGTGCCATGAGAGAGTCTTGGCACTTGGCTTTCTGTTCAGGGCCCTCCATTCTTGTAGCAGAGAGTGTTAATATTTATCTGACAGATAACAGACTGAAGCAGCAGGTGATAGTTGAGACAGTTATCCTGGAAATGAACAGTGTGCTGAATCTCTTAACATTTCTCTACCACAACCTAGAAATTACCTCTGATTCCTTCCTACTCACCTCATGTAGCATTAGGGAAAGCTGACATGGCATCTAATTAGTTTGGGATTTATCAACAGTCCTTTAAAAGGTAAGATGTGCCTAAAATAATGTATAGGTAGATATACCTACTCTAAACTGCTCCTGCAATTTTAAACTCTGCAGATACGGTCAGGAAGAAATTCAGCCATGCACTGTAGAAAAAGATTGGGCAGCTTTGAAAGGTGTGCCCTAAAGCATGTGTAAATAAACAGTGTCTGACTACAGAGATAACAACAGTGAAAGTACCTAAGGCAGGTGCCATCCAATTCTTCTGTCACCTAGTGAAGGGGGAATAAACCATCAGAAACTTGAGAACAAGAAAGAACAGCAACTCTGGCTCAACTGCTACTTAAATTGGTCTTGCAAGAGGATCATTATTTTCTTTAGACCACTTATGGCATACTGTTAGAGAGGAGGAGCTCTTTTTCTCTTTTTTCCTTTTTGTTTGTCTTTTTATTTCTATTTTTCTTTTTTTCTTTTATTCTTCCCTCTCTTTTTCTTTTTTTGAAATACTACCTATACAAAACAAGAAATAAAACAAGCAGCAAATGTAGAGGGTGAATGATTCATGTTATCATTTTTATACATGATACAAAAAACCACTATGTTAGCTGATTTAGCATATTTTAAAGGAATAATATAAAGATAGTTTTATCTGCTTATTAAATTGTGGTGTAAAAAGAATGACTTAGCAATTCCCACATGCTTAGTACATAGTGAGACAGTGGATTTCAGTTAGCACTCGAATAAAGAGTTAAAACTGACTAAAAACCATAAGAAATTTACACATCCTTCAAGACTGACACATCTTGTCTACCTGGCAAAACATGATAAACTCTGTCGCATTCAAATAACAAAGGTCATTGTGGTTTTTGAGAAAAATCATGCAGCTTGCTATTTTCAACTGAGACTTTTGGCAGATGTAGCCCTACTTCATTCCTGTACAGTAAACAAGACATGTTTCCGTGGAAATACTTTTTCAAATCTGTGGATAGCGAAAGAACATATTGATACCTAGGTACTAGTAGCTGCCATACATTCTCTTAATAAAAAATCCCACAACACAGTGTCACACATAAAATAGAGATATACTGGTTTCTCTCTCACCATCATCCTTTTCTCACCTCTAAGGATAGAATTTTGTACTGGCATGGGATTGAATCAAAAAGAGTGGTAGGAAGCAGAGCTGGTGTAGGAAGCCCTAGCCCACTCTGTGTTCTCCCTCACACCAGGACATAGTACCCCATGTCTGTAGCAAGACACGTTTTCTTCCTCCAAGCAAAAATATAGAATTCAGCAATTTTTCCATATTTTCAGATTACTGATCATCCAATGGGAGTAGCAGCATAGAACAAGATGCTTAGCATTTGGAAAAATTTTGCACTTCTCATGCAAGGTTGACCGGCACATCCTCAAGTCCAACACATTCTAGGTACATGGCTACTGGGGCATTTTAACATCCCAAAGATGCATTAGGTTTATTGTGCTTAGGCTACAAACACTGAGATAAGGATATGTCACAAAAACTACTCTTATGGAAAATGACATTTATCTTCCGAGGAGGGAGATAGGAAGGAGACAGGTCAGAAACAGGGACCTAAAGGATATTGCATTTGGAAGGGAAAAATATTGAAGCAAAGACAGAATGAGATTCAGATGGTCACACTACTCAAGAATGAGTTAGGCACAGCATTCTAGAAAAATGACAATAGAAATCTTTCTCCACTAAGTATTTGTTTTATGCAACGTGTTTAAGGCATTTCAAAATGTGTTTAGGGCTTTATAAAATGTCTTTAGAAACATATGGTCACTTTTCTCATGTCCTTCCTATAAAACCAAGCTATCTTTGTACCAAGACTGCTACTTTTAAGATCTTGGACTTCTTAAAGTCTTTTTAAGGAATTTGTAAGGTTTTTTTTTTCAATCCGTTAGAATGTCCTAATCTATCACGATACTATCAACCCTATGGAAAAATTTAAAAAAACTAAAAAACTAACACTCCCTTTAACAGAAGAAGTTCCTTCTCCTATCAAAAACTTAGGTTCTTTGTTCAGGATAATGAGTTTAAATAACTTCACAATGTTATTATTTAAGAACAATGCCTTGATTAATAGCTCATATCAGAGGCTATTCCCATAGCAAACCACTTAAGTTCATGTCTAGATCCTGTCTGCTTTCATGATACTTAAAAACTGTTTCAACATTTTGCTGAACTAAGTTCTTTTATAACAAATTTTTAAAAGTGTTCATTAAAAATTTCTTTTCTCTCAGTACTCTACAGTTGTGCTGACATCATTTGGGAACCTAAGATTAAAGCTTGAAAGCTGCATTAGAGAGAAGTCATCATTTATTTGAATTTCTTTTAGCTTTCTGAAAAAGCTTTTCTGTCAAAAATTTAGCACGCTCAACTGAAAACTCCATGACAGTATGTCACACTGATTTTACGGCAATCTGATCAGAATGACCAGAAAAACTTGCTGCTCAAATTTGTGAATTTTTATGAATTTCACTGATGACAGAGGTCTTTGACTAAACAACACTGTTTTCTTTCATTAAAAAGAGGGATAGATGGCACTCAGAAATGCTATTTAAAGCATGTAGATAAATTTTCTCCTTTTAGCATGTTCCTTTCCTTCTTAGACATATCTTATATTTGGATGCATCTGGAGATATATTTTATGTGAAAGATATGCATCATTTTGACAGATACTTAGTACAGAAAGTATACATACCATTTATACAATAAACCATGAGAGACAAATCTGTAAGAGCTACAGGTTCATAAGTTCATGAGAAATGTTTTATTACACTAACACACTTGCTTCAAGTCTGTCTAAAATTTCAACACACCAGACTTCTGCCCTAAGCTAAAGCTCCTTCGTGATTTACAAATAATGGCAAACCCATGTCTGATATGATTGCTGTAATGCAGAGAAAGAGGAAGGAGGACTATCCTGGTACTTAAGGAGTTGGAATAAAACACACTTACCAGCCAGAAACTCAATCCTCTACAGGGCTAGACTATGTTGTCTAAAATCTACTGAAATGAGATAAATCAATTTAGTGGGATTTCTATTGTTTGTGTCTCTTTTCAAACCAAGCTAGTACATTAACAGGGCTTTCTTCTTCCAGTCTATTTCTGTATATCATAAACTATTAATGGACATTGTAAAACTCAGCTATCCATTAAGACCAGTCTAAAATGCCATTGCAGATTCTGATATTCACATGCAGAGTCCCAGACAAAACTACATCAGCATTCTGCCAGTTAGCATAGACTACAAAAGCCCCACAACTTTCAGAATTCATTACTTCCTCTCTCAGTATTCAGGAGATGCTGGTTCATGCCCTTTTAGAAGCTCTCATCCTCTTCCCTTTCTCCTTTTCTGCCCCTCTCTCTCTTTCTGTCACATGCATTGGCATACACATGGATGGAGAAACACACTTGCACATGTTTCTGCTGATTTACATACAAGGCTTTCTTAACACTCCTTTTAAAAGCACTGCAGCCCCCTTTCATTTTCAGAATTTCAGGCAAGAGCAGTTTCTCCCTGCAAACAATTCTGGTTCAAATGCAATCATTTTTAGAGAAAACATGCAGATTAAACAGGCACAGGGCTTTATTTCAGACTTCTCTGACTGAAGTTTATCAGCGTATTATTATTCTACTAAAGAAGTATTTTCTGTGCCTATGTGTTAGTGTCTTGATTGAAAAATATTAATTTTAGATAAAAGTGTATAAAGGCTGAATATACTGAACTATATCCTTATCAGCAGGAACGTTTGGACTATAAGGGATGTATTAACTCGATGAAAAGATACTATACGTTGTAGTGCTTATAAGAAAAAGGGACTGGACTCTGATTCAGAAAGCTTTTCCTGGTCTCATGCTGTGCAATCTTTAGGAGATTGATCAGATTGGGCTGTGTGCGACAATCAAAATATCAAATGAAAAGTATATTAATAGCAAAATGCAGTTAGGAAATAACATCGGCCTGATACATGATGAACATGATCATCTCACAAACAGGGACAAGGTTGAGGCAGAGAAGTTTAGTGTTTTCCTTGCCTTAGTTTTCAACACCGATGATGAGCTTTGGGAGCCCCAAGCCCTGAGCTGGGCAACCACGACTGCAAGAATGAGAAACTCCCAGCCAAGGCCCAAACTTGGGTTGGATTTGCTGCTCTAGCTGGTTCCCTGTAAGTCTATGGGGCCAGGTGAGATTCACCTCAGGGTACTCAAAGATCTGGCAGATGTCATTGTGAAACTTCTCTCAATGGATTTTTCAAGAGTGTAAGGAATCTAAGAGGTGCCAGGTGATTAAGAGCTGGCAAATGTCCCATGTCTTCAAGAAGGACAAATGGGGTGCCCCTGTGTGTCCGCGGAGACACATTAAAAACGCTCTTACACCTGCCAGGTTCAGCAGAAAGGAGGAAATGGAATTGATTTATTTACATTATCTCATTCTTATACACGTCCCAACTCCACAAGGGATTGGAGAGCATGTCACTTCCTTCTCAAATCCACTGGAGAAGAAAGGTGCTCATCAAAGTTGTCATATTACAAAAGGAATGAAAAACAGAAAATACCGTTAAGTAAACACTGGCTATTATTTACATAAATCTGTGTGAAAAGAATCTGACTCCAAGGTTAAAAACAGAAGGCTTACAAAAATCCAGGGCAACACCCCTGGTCACCACAGGCCTGTCAGTCTCCATTCAGTGCTTGGTAGAATGATGAAGAAGACTATTCTGTGAGTTTTGGAATAACACCTGAAAGCCTATGCAGGCATTGGACACATCCAGCACAGGTTCACCATTGGAAAGTCCTGATTGACACACTCAATTTCCTTTCTTTGCCGATACCTCCTTTTCTTCTAAATTCTATTAGCTTGGGTGCTTCATCACCTTCCTATCCTTTAAGCAATATCTTAATAACCAAAATTCTGTGTCCNCAAATGTCCCAATCTTCAAGAAGGACAAATGGGGTGACCCTGGTCACCACAGGCCTGTCAGTGGAGATGACAGTGCTTGGCAGAATGATGAAGAAGACTATTCTGTGAGTTTTGGAATAACACCTGAAAGCCTATGCAGGCATTGGACACATCCAGCACAGGTTCACCATTGGAAAGTCCTGATTGACACACTCAATTTCCTTTCTTTGCCGATATCTCCTTTTCTTCTAAATTCTATTAGCTTGGGTGCTTCATCACCTTCCTATCCTTTAAGCAATATCTTCTTAATAACCAAAGTTCTGTGTCCACCCCTCACCTGTTAAGCAATGAATTTTTAGTGTGGAACTAAGAGTTGCCTCCCTCCTGTGGGTTACATCAATATGCCATGTTGTGCACGTGTTGCATTAGTACGAGACAGTGCAAAATGGGCTGTGTTTTATTTCTATTTGAACTGTATGCCTGTAGTTTCCCTTTACACTCTACAGCTCCGTGGCACTTCACTGGAGAGGCTAATATGGCTGGTTGCCATCTTTGGGATGAAGTCCAGATCATTTGCTGTAAGTGAAGGATTAACACATGGCATCAATCCATATTTAGTTAAGGATTTGGGATGTCACTGGCTTTCAGCTTCTTCTACCACAAACTCTCTGACAAAATCCTATTTAATGCCTTGTATGACTTTAGTCTCTTTAAAGTTTCATCAATATGATTGCAAGCAATTTCTGCCTGAAGTAGCAAATGTACCATTGCAGATACTTTGCTTTCTGCTCTTCCATACCCATATTCAAATCCCTTATATAAATATGCCCACACCTAAATCCGTCCCATCTTGTTGATCTGCATGTAAAATTCACATGCTGACTTGTGTAAATGCAACCCAACCATGAAAGCAATTTGCTCATGAGTCACACAGCCTTGCAAACATTGAGGCAACTGCAAAAACAACCCTTGCTAGATTGAAGGTAGGATATTGAATCCTGATATTATCCTGAATTAAGCTTGAAAATAAAATTCTTAAGGGTTTTGGTTTTTTTCTGGAAGTTTTTAAGCACTGACTAAATGGCTTCATCTTGTCACTATAAAAAGATAAGTAAATATAGTTCTTATTTCATCAGCTACTATAAATAATTATGTCTCTTGCTGTACAATGGCAAATGTGATCACTTAGATTAGCAATAGGAGAAATATGATCAGCTGGGACCAAAATTCAACTTCTGAAGAGATCCCATCAAATCCATCAGAACAAATCTGTACCTTGTTTTCTTTTTGTGAAGTCTCCTTTCTTCTGACATTGACATTTGTTGACTGACACTTGCCATTAAGGTTGGTCTAGCATGCCCAGGAAGGAAGTAAAAAGTATGGACCTCAAACTTCAGTATGCAAATTTACCCAATAGGCTTTAGGTTGCCCAGAAAATAAAAGGTAGCATTTGTTCTGTATTTCCATAACAAAGCCTTTGCACTCAGGCAGCCACATTCTTCCAGAAGTTTGTTTTTACTTTTTTTTTTTTTTTTAAGAAATCAAAACCAAAGTTTTAATAAGGATTTGAAGAAAGATGACTGAGGCTTTGCAGGTGATTGAAGAGAGCACTTTCCAACTATCAGGATCAGCAGGGGAAAAAATATAGACATGCTTCCTTGCAATTCTACCTAATACAGGGAAAGTTTTAGCGTTGCAGCCAATGGGAGAAAAAAAGCTATGTCCACAAACTAAGAGAGATAAGGACGATTAGGGAGACAAGACTGTGAGACACTCTCATTTAAGAGTAAGACTTTACATTTAACATGATACAGGAGGTAGAAACAGTGATAGTATAGCTAGACCAGCCATAGTCTAGAAACAATATCTTTGGGGGACACTTAAAATAAAATACCTGAAATATGTCTGCATTTAATTTATAAGTTTTATCACTGCCACAGTGATACACTGGAGCATTACAAAACCACACATGTGGAAGAAGCAAGTACTTTTGACTAAAGCACAGAGTAAAAATATGATAGCTTTAGTGAACTGTAGGACTACACAGAATAACATGAGTTTGTACATTTGGTTCTGAGTATTTGATGGACAGAGGGCAGTAGGGTTCTGCTCAGATTGTGTCTTCAAGTATTCTGGCTATGGAAGAGGCTATTCTTGTGCAAGTTTAGGCAATGCACGAAGTAATGTTCATAGGTCCTTATAATCAGTGTCAGATTTTTTTTGCTGAACATTACACTGACACCATTGTAAGATAAAAAATATTTCCTAATAGCAGTGTGGATGTTCTTTAATGAATCCCGCCTTTCCAAACTCATCCTATGTAAAATAACTGCATATGATATAGAATGATCATCCTTGGCATACACAGATGGTACTGCAAGAATCTGGCACACTATGTTTCATTGCATTTAAGCCAGATAGCCAGAAGTAGCCAGAATTTTCATTTGGATACTATCCAACCATTGTTAATCATAAAAGACATGGTACAACAATTTGGCATTCATATATGTGAATAATGGAATACTTCTTTAATTATATACAAAAATCCTAAATGAACTAGTTTTCTCTCCTTATAAAGTGTCCCTTCTGCATCTGTTTCAACTTCCATTGAAGTCAAAGGAAAGCCTCCCATTGATTTCAGTTGAAGTCTGTTGAATTTTATGAAATTCTTTTGCATGATGGCTCCCAACTTCCTTGAAGTCTGTTGCAAATTTGTTCAACATGCAAAATGTTTGCCTCCCAGCCTGTAATTCCATTAAGCTGTGCTGAGGGTTTTTACTTATCTAGCACCAAAAAAAAATATATTCAGATAGAACAGACCGACTTGAGAAAACATTTTGTAGCTGCCCAAGAATTAGAATTAAGAGCCCAATTAAATGCATAACACGTCTGCTCTCTTACATGAAACTGGAAAAAACCATTTAGTGCTTTCGCAAGAGTATGTGTAGAATGTTTCTTTGAAAGCGTTTTCCGTTCTAATGGAAAAATATTATGCCATTGTTAAAAACTAAGCTAAGAATTTTGAGAAACCTCAGTGAAATAAGTTATAGAAAGATTATTTTCTGCAGTTAAAATATATTATCGCAAGCCTTAATATTAGTGCTATATGAGCATTCTTTGAGTTCATTGAAAAATAAACCTATTTAATAACTTCAAAACATATATGGAACAAAACATTTAATTATGTTCAAATGTCTTAAATGAATTGTGCTTGCACCTTTAAAAGTGTCCCCTTTTCTATCTGATTCAATTCTAAACCAAATCCAAAGATTAATTACTATCAAAGATGGATGCAAACTTCATATTATGAGAGATAGATAGGTTTGAGTAAATGTAGAAATAGGCCAGATAGAAATAGGTTAAAAGACTTTACAAAAAGGCTTTATATGGTTTTGACAAACTATCACTTTATAGTATATTCAAGAATTAAATAGGCTACTATTTTCCTCCATAAGGGGAGGAAGTGCTGTTTCTAGCACTTAATTTGGAAGTATTTTGCCATATGGATTGATCAAGCAGTTGTCTTTATTCTCTCCTCCCCTTTGCATCTATACGGAAAGTGCACAGCACACTTCTTTAGGCACCTCTGTTGGTGACAGGGGCAGTGGTATTGAGTGCACCCTCAGCAAGTTTGCCAATGACACCAAGCTGTGCAGTGTAGATGACACACTGGAGGGAAGAGATGCCACCCAGAAGGACCCTGACAAGCTTGAGCAGTGGGCCTGTGCAAATCTCATGAAGTTCAATGAGGCCAAGTGCAGCGTTTTGCACCTGGGTTGGGGCAATCCCAAGGACAAATAGGGGTTGGGCAGAGAATGGATTGAGAACAGCCCTGGGGAGAAGGACTTGGGGACATAGGTGGAAAAGAAACGTGGCATGAGCCGGCAACATGCATTTGCTGCCCAGAAAGCAAACCTATCTTGAGCTGCATCTAAAGAGGCATGGCCAACCGGTCAAGGCAGGTGATTCTGCCCCTCTATTCCAGCCTTGTGAGATCCCATCTGGAGTACTGCATCCGACTCTGGGTCCTCCAACATAAGAAGAACATGGACCTGCTGGAGTGAGTCCAGAACAGGAAGACGAAGATGACCAGGGTGCGAGCACCTCTCCTGTGAAGACAGGCTGAGAGAGTTGGAGTTTTCAGGCTGAAGAAGAGAAGCCTTCAGGAAAATCTCATTGCAGCCATTCAGTACCTGAAAGGAGCCTACAAGAAAGCCATAGAGGGCTGCAGACGGAGCACGTAATGAAAGATTAGGAGGTAATGGTTTTAAATTGAGAGAGGATAGGGTTAGATTAGATATTAGGAAGAAATTCTTTACTGTCAGGGAAGTGAGGTTTCTACTCTAGGAAAGGTAACTGCAGAGAAAAATTGAACATTATCTCCCAAACCTCTGACTCCAAGGACGACAATAGATAATTCACATGATCATACTTAGACTTCACAGTTCTGAAAATGGGCAGAATAATCCCTGCTTCCCACATAGTCTCTCTAGGTTTTTAACTCATCCCATAGGTTTAGAGCAAAGAGTGTAGGGTCTTTCTAACTAATAAAGCGCTGACATAATCTCTAAGAAATGTAGCACTAATTGTAATGATGACAATGATGTTGACTGGTGAACATATGGAAAAAAATCCAGCCTGACTTTGTCCTTCAGATCTGTCTCACCACAGTGATGCTGCTTCATGATCTGAATTTAGCTGGAGCTGGCCACTATCTCTGAGTCTGTCCTGCTCACCTTGCTGCTCCATGGGTCTGGGCTGTTGTACTGTTCCCCTTGGCTCCCGACTCTTAGGGAACAGCAATCTACCAGTGAAAGTTTGTTTGTGAGATTTGAGAATAAGTTCAGCTTTAGATTCAAACTAACAAGTTAAGAGGAAGAAATTTTAAGTTACATTTGTAAATGTCCTAGGTTGCAATGTAAGGTATGCCCAAAAGTATGTATTCTACCACCATCTGCAGGAGCTGTTGAAACCAGGTGGGGCAGTGTTTTCCTTGCCTCCTCCCTCCGGACTATCTTCTGTTAATGGGCCATCAATGCCTTGCTGCCTGACTCACAGATAACTCCCTCCAGCAGCTGTCCCTGTCTAATAGGCAATCAAGGACCCACCACATGACTCATAGAATAACACCAGCCCATGGTGAGATGCTCCGCCCAGGGGGGAGGAGCCAAGCATTCCCACCTGGATATAACCTGGGGTTTGGAGCAGCACAAGGAGCCCTTACCTACTGGATTTCCAGAGGACAAGAGCTACTAGACCTTTCTGTGGGATCACTGCTTTCAACAAGACCACTTCATCTGGACTGCTACCACCACCCTAACTAACAGGGTGTCAGGTTGTATTCTGACTCTGTCAGTGGTTTTTCTTGTACTATTGCATTTTTTTTTTCCTATTAATTTGTATTTCTGACTTGGAGTCTCTCACTGGTTTGGTTTCAAACCAGTACAGTAAACTGATGGAAGAGCAAAAATAAATGTACTGGGTGGCACAGTTTGCTTATTAGGCATTTAGTGACCTTGAATTAGCAGTGATAGTGCAGCTTCACTTCAGGTTTTCAATACAGGAAGAAAAAGTTTCATTTTGTGGACCTAATAGAATAAATATAGTTGCAGTGTGCATTGATGTAACATTGCTATCCTGATGCCTTCTTATTCCCTGTGTATGACGCTCACTGAAAACTAAACCTAGGCATATAAAAAAGATGCTACTTTTTTATTTCAGAATTTGCATGTCCTTGTGTTTCATGAGCACAATTCTTTTATTCTTTTTAAATTTTGAGTTGAACTCTTGGCTATTGAAAAAACCCCAAACACTGGAGCAGAGAAAGGCATAACATTTATGACTTGCAGACAAATTCTCCAACATCTTGATTTCTCTCAAAGAAGCAATGATACCAAGATTGCCTTAAACTCTCCAGAAAGTTTCTAGTGACAAAGAAAATTAATTAAGTTCTCTTCCTACAAACAGAATATAAATAGTGTGGAAGCATCTGAAGATATTTTCCAGCTGCTGATCTAAACAAGTATTTCACAACCTTGGAAGAAGTTCTTGTTATCTAAACAGCAGTTTTATTAGAACTGATTAATCTTATCCTTGATATTCAACCAAACTATAAAGTGATTCTTTCCACCTACTTCCAGGCAGTATTGTAGGCAATATAGAATGCACACAAACACAGACAACAAATGACTTTTTTCTATATATGTCATTATTCCCCTAGCAGAAAACTCTGTAGATGAGACAAATGGTGTTAGTTACACATTGTTGCATTCCTACTGAAAACTGTGCCACAAGTCTCTGTTATTCTTTCACTTTATTACTGGAATATAAACCAAATTGGATGTAGCCAGAGTTCTGGGAAACACTTATGGTAGGACAATTTATTGGCCAAATCTTAGGTTTTTCTAAAAGCGGACAAGGGAATTAGTCACAGCATCCTTGACTCAGTCAAACTCTTCATTCAGTGGAGTCCCATGACCTCCTCCAGGCTGTATTTCCTCCGGAATCAGAGACACTGAGATGGCTAAAGCCAGGTGAGGCAAGTCCTACTGGTGGTATCACCCAACAGGAGCATACACTGATGCTGCATCACAGTGGCATTTACAATAAAAATGTGTTTCTTTCTCCAGCTTTTAAAATGGAACTCTTTGAACTGTGGCATAGAATCTAAATTGCTTATGGGTTTGTTTTTCTAGAAAAACTGTTAAAACACAGAAAGGGAGTATAAACAAATAAAGGAAAACCAGATGACCATTAGTGTGTTGATCACTGTGGATCACAAGAAGCCATTTTGTTCATATCCTTTTTCTGGTTTTCAGACTATTGCTCTGCTGCCTCTAAATTCTAATCAAGGAAGTCTTTTCATAGAAGAACTGAACAGTGTTTGACCCCATTCTTGATGCATTCAGCTAATGAATGTCAGTTTCCTGAGATATGTCTTCTAACTTGAATTTGTACAAAGCTTTGGCATAATGAACACAGATTAGATTAATAATTATTCTGAAATTATAGTTCTTGTGTTTGGAGAATAAAAAGACTACTACTGAGACAGACTGCAAAGTCTTTTTTTTTAATGTATTGACACAGTCTTCCTCTTTTCTTTCCTCAAAATGAGCTTCAGTAACTGTTCAATGCCCACCAATCTGATATGTGTCTTGAAGCATTTTTAATAAGGAAAATGAACTAAAACATGTAGGTCTATATTATGTCTATCAAGTAAACATTAGGTAACTCTTGTTTTTAGGGCCACTCTATTTTGACTTTCTGCAAATTTCACACAAGTTCAGCTTATCTGAAAAGTAGTTGCAAGGAAAATACCTGATTATTCTATAGAAGAGAAATAGGAATTAGTTTACTAGCAGCTGCCACTGGTTTTGCTAATTTAAAGACAAAAATGACAAGGGAATCTACAGTTTCTGACCTGCATTAAGCTGCCTTTTAGCAACAATTAAAAAGTATTTAAAATTTTCCTTCCTCGTATTTCCTAGTCAATTTAGCAAAAACAAAACCACCTCTTCACAGCAAACAGGATAGATAGTATTACGAAGGAAGGGCTGTAGTCACATAAAATGATTAGCAAATGGGCTGTGTTTAAAGGTGACAGGGCTAAGATTTCACAGAAAAATTGAAGACTGCAAAAGGCTCTGAATCTCGAATTAAGAAAACTTCCATTTTATTTTTTTATATGTTGTCTCCAGTCAATGTTGATGTCTGCTCTTGCAAATAAAGCAGGTAATTTATTACTTTTACCATGTTGCAAATATACCACGTACTTAGGGACCAAATTTGCAGAGTAGTTCCTTTAGATTTCCTCATGGAGGAAAAAACCCAACACCAAACTAACAACCACCCCCTCTCCAGAAAAACCCCACCCTGTTGTTTTCATAAATAGGCTTACCAAGGACAATGAAAAAGTCTTACTTCTTGACAGCTTTATTTCCTTTTAGAATTTTAGAATGATAATGCAACATAAAATTCACCAGAATTAACTTATCAAGCTTCTTGAGACCTCCTGTTATATGAAGCAATCCTTTCAAATAGGGTAACATCTCAGCAACATCTTATATTAAAATCCCTCCGCCAGTGTACTTTTTATTCCTGCAAACTCACTGCATCCTAAAACTGAAACCATCAGCATGACATAAGTCTAGAGCAGAGAGTCCTGAAAGACAGGACAGGATTATCATCAGCTCACTCCAATAATTAACTGTGTGCCAAAATGTTCTCTAGCCCTGAGATCCACTAATGTGGAATTGTCCAAGTCTGTTACATTCTCCTCCCTTCCGAAACATCGTGGCCACAGCCAGGCTGACAATTGGAAATGGTCCCCCATGTGTGTGAATACCCATTCTTAAACCTGGAAAATGACTGGGAGATTAAGAGCTGCTCTGCCAAAACCATGAGAGGGAATGCAGCTTAAAAGAAGAGCTCAATTCCAGTGCTCAGGAAAATTCTGATACTACCTAATTTAATAGTACCTTATAATTGTAACATGCAGTGACTAGCAAGTCCTTGAGAAATGCTTAGAAACTGGCAAGAGAGATATAACACTTAGGCATTTACACATACAGACTGATGATGGACATTCACATTAAGAAATTTTTCCTATAAGGCATCAAAACCAAGTGTCACGGGGCAGTTATAACACCATATTTAAAAAACACAGCTCTTTTGTGTTAAACGCCCTTGACTGGGCCATTTCCTTCTCTGTACGTGAAGCTTTAATAATATGGGAGCAATAATAAAAGGATACACTCATTTTGCATAACATCAGTAAACCAAGATAGATTATTATATTTGTACTTTAGGCCTGTAATTAGAAACCAAGACTGCTTTCACCTGGGTCAGAGAGAATTTCATCAGAGAATTCGCTTATACTCAAGAGCAGAAGTGCTGTGGCATGAGCTGCTAAAGTCCATCTGAAATTGGGCTGCCCCCCAAAATGGGAATCACTTTGGGTACTTCATTTGTAGCAGCACCAGCCTTTGCTTGGTGGAACAGCAGCCACAGCATGAGCTGATATTGTTGAAAATGACAATAACATAAAAATAATATTAACCACCATTAGATAATTAATCTGACACAGTTGATTGCATGTTCTGGAGCCACATAATTCTGGCACAGGAAGGATGTCAAGATCACTAATTTTATATCTTAAAGACACTTATGAAATCACCTCTGATCTTATTTTCACTTTGGTCTTCTCTAATGTCATATTTTCAAAACTCTATTTTAGCAAAATATCATAAGCAATTTTAAACAAATTATATAATTTTATTGACATTTGACCAACTAAAGTACATTTGTAATCAATGTTGCAAAAAGAGCTTTAAGTAAAATGACGTATCTCCAACTAATACTTTTTTAATCCTTGGTCTTAAAATATTTACTACATAAATGACAAGCAGGGTCAAAGCAAATTTCACTTTATAAACTCAAGTTTAAGACATCAAACAAGAATTCATAAATCCAATTCTAATGAAAATGCTTAAGTTAAGTTTGCTCCATCTCTGGTCTATCCTATGGAGATAAGAAGGGAAGACTGCAATTTTAATTAGTCCAATAAAGTCCGCTTGTGTTATGGTAAAGGAACATAACAGCTAGATCAAAGCCAGCCTGCCTAACGGGCCTGTCAATACCTACACTGAGACAGCAGCAGCAGCCCCTGCAGCAGAGCAGTCAACACCAGGAATGTAAGTTGCCATGTGCAAGGCAATCTTTAAACACTTATGTTTATTTGTTTGCAAAGACCTTCCTCAGCTCAAGTTACATCAACGTTAAGCACTCCTTATAGACATAGGGAAAAGCAGAATGTATGGAAAGAGTAGAGAGGAAAACAAATATCATTCCTTCCTTTGTGTGCAAATGTTGAAATGGAGTTTCCCGCTTTCTTTGCCATAAATTCTTAATTTCCTTTTTTAATCAAGTTCTGAAGGATTTTATTACACTTTGTGCTATCTGCTGGTTCCATCTTGTTTTACAATGATTTTATAAGTGAAAAAACAAAGTAAGATGGCAATATATACCTGGCAGGTAAGTAGGAAAAGGAGTGTATTTTAGCACCACAAATGTTTCCTTCATTCTGAAATAAAGAGAAAGAAGGTTTGTACGTGATGTACCTCTTCCATGTCTTTCAGT
This sequence comes from Platysteira castanea, assembly GCA_013397175.1. Classification (NCBI taxonomy): domain Eukaryota; kingdom Metazoa; phylum Chordata; class Aves; order Passeriformes; genus Platysteira; species Platysteira castanea. The sequence goes on along the minus strand of VYXC01002452.1, from coordinate 1,148,176 downwards.
AAGATCATCTCCTTATTGCCTAAACCTTGTTTCTAAGAACAAGTTTGGCCCTGGACTTGGAAGTAGACCTGCCCGGTAGACTGCAGAGATACTCTGAATCAGCTCTGGAAATCTCCCTGCTGCGGGAGTCTCTTTGTCGACTTACCTAAAGAATTTGTAGAATCCCTTTTCCCAAAGCATGGCAGCACCTCGTAACACTGATATAGAAGTTATGCAGTTTTCAATCCACTAGTGGGCAAAATATTTTCACAGAAGCTACTTTCTCCTTGGTCAGGGAGGAGTTCTGCAATAGAGCAGTAAAGCAAAGCTAAACCAGGCACATCTCAGGTGCTTGTTGTATCCCCAGATACAAAATGCTTGATTGTATCATAAGCCCCTTCAGTGTTAACAGAGCCTCCTTGAATACTTACCTACAAATGTATACATTTCTCTGCTGCAAAATACATTTAATTCTTTTCCCTTAAGAAAAAATTAACAGTCACATTCCAAAGCTCTTCCTATATGGTTTCAGCAGTCATGTCCCATGCTTGATTGCTGTTCAAGTGTCTGCTGTAAGCAGCTGTATCATGATTAGCAAGGAGCCCTTTCCAATCTCCAATTCAGAAAACATGTTACAGGTCCTGCAGGGCTGCAGCCTACATGTATTCAGTTCCCACGTCCCAGTTTCCTTGCAAAGCAAAGCTGTGCTTGCAGTCTTGGTAGGAGTAGGAGCGAATTCTAATCAAAGGACAGTCTGGATAATTGGTAGTTTAGGACTTCAGCCTGCGCCAGAGCATGCAACAGAAAAAAAGAGTGAAGGCAGCCTTATAAAGCTCAAAATATGGAAAAGTCTGCTAAGGCAACCAAAAGGAGATGCAATAAGCTCTTACTTTGTGTGAGAACCTAGGTCTTATTTGTAGACTAGATATTTATATGTATTTCAGAGGCAGTTTGTGCAGGGCTCTCAGAGCTAGAGGTTAAGATCCTTTTAGAAACAAAGACTGTGCTTGTTATCTGTTTCTTCTATGGTCTGGCATCACTGTGGATTTTTTTTAAACTATTGTTAATGATTACAATTGCAGCCAATCCTCCATCATAACACAACAATGACATCAAATGAGAACAATAACAAAAATCCAGAAGAGTGAGTGAAGCATACAAATATCTTTCTGGTGTGTTTTGAAGTGACACCATTATTCAATCGCTGAGAATCTACAAGGGGAAGCTACCAAAAGGATAGAACAGACACAGTGTTCGGAATTACCAAATGCAGGACAAAAAAAAGTGGAGCAAAGGGAACTAAACACAGACGAATGTAAAGCAAAACCAAACCTTATGAATAAGTTGTTCCAGTGTGCAGAGTCCTAAGTGCTTGAGCCAGCTTCGGCTAAAGTACACAAACAGAGCAGTCATTGGAGTTCTTCAACAGTCAAGTCACTTGGAAAAACACAAGCAGCTATAAATCAAACAAGCCACGTGCTTGTGGGCATATTTCACATAGAGGGTTCATTGAGATAGACCTGCAAGGACATGATTACAATAGCCAAGAAACTGAGCTTTTTTTTTTCTTTTTTAATGTTCGGAAAGCACCTAGAACTTTTCAATTGCTGCCCAAAAGCACATAGTTACAATAACAACTGCAAATGTGTAAAGACTAAAAATGAACGCCAAGATAAAAACAAGAGGGGAAAAAAAAAAAAAAGTGGGTAAGCAGATCTGAAGCAGTTATGGCACGTAAGTATGTAATGCTGGAACACACTCAAAATCAAATCAAATTTTTATTTCTACTAGGCTGTTACATTGGTACCTAAATATGGAACAAACAGTGACAGGCTTATTTCCACTTCTGGGTTGTGAGTGTTGATAGCTGTATGGTTCTGATGGATAACTGCAGATATAGGATAAGAAAGCAGGGAAAAATACTTACTACAAGAAATCACATGGCAGTCCCCAGAATAGTATATTAACCTGAAAGGAAAACTTGGCAGGGCACATTCCCTGATATCAGCAGACTCTGCTATTGTGGTACTGCTTAGAAAAAAAGGTTACACTGCAATGATAAAATTCAAAACCAGAGGGACAAAGATGACATATGAAAGAGCTACAGGTATTAAAAAGATAATATAATAATTCAAATAGTGTTAAACTACTTTCTCCATTGTCCATAAAGTAATTAAATCTTCCCAGGCACAGCAGTGAAAACCTCCAGGAATCTAAAAGAGTGAAAGATGCTGTTCCGAATTACAAACATCCTTCCTACCGACCACCTGAGCTCTGCTTCTGCCCACAGCCTAAACTGAGACATGACCAAACTAAAGGGCTGCAAATAACACATGTAGAGGCAACTTTCATTATAGCACGAAGTAGAAATCTCAGCTACTTTTACAAAAGATTATACTCCTATCACTTACATTTTCGCACAGCAGTGTGGCATTTACAGCACTCACATCACAGATGGGAAGTGTGTGTCCAACTCCTTGTTCAGAGTTAGAGGGTTCAAACCTTCATCTTTCTCCTCCTAGGTACCTGCACCAATTTTTAGACTAGACACGCTCTATCTTGTCCTTAGTCATCTACTGAAATAAGAAGTTGAAATCTTGTCATGTTTAATTTAGTAAAAGCATTTCAACTGAATTCTAGCAGCCAGGGCATCACCCGAATTGGCTGCACATTAGAAGTCAAAAAGAAATAATGGAAGCTTCAGCCAAAGCAACTGAACGAAGCTAGTTTAATTTTTCAATTAAAACTAAAATGCTCTGATCTACAGTATATCATGCAGGGAGATGCCACCAAACTGGAGTACGAAACCTTCACTTTGTTCAGAATGTTTTCTTCCTAGGCACAAACTGTGGAGGTTGCTCATCAAGCTTTTAGAGGAAACCATGCCAAAACTATCACTAAAGTTCAGTACCTAGCAATCCTCACCTGTGCCCATTCCTCCAGACCATAATGCTCTATCAAGACACCAGCTTTGATCACTGAACTTCATTGCTTAGTCCTATCAAAGCATGACATATGTAGCATGATAGATGAAAAAAATCCCTGTACTTTTCTCATTTGTCATTAATATTTTAATTTGTTCTCAGAACAATAACTGTGGTCTGCGAGTCTCAATAGCAACACAAACATCCATGCCATCTTAACACTTCTAGATATGCCATTTCATGAAACCACTAGCTTTAGAAATCTGAATAGGCAATACTTGGCAAATGCACGGACATCTAGTGGGAAAATTGGTGTGTTCTAGAACACATTGTTTGTATTTCAAAGAAAGAAGCTTGGATATTTGTGTTTGAAAAAAATGAGCATTCTTCGTAATGTGATTGCACAAGAATGGGTGCAATGTTTAATACAGTTTTAGAGCTTATTTTTTCCCCTTGTTCTGGAGAGTTCCACAAAAGCTGAAGACTTCAATCTGAATCCACCAGTGCTAGTTTCTGAATTACAGCCAGAAAACTCACATGAGTTTGCCAAAAAATAGAAAATTATCTTTATAGTCCAAATATAACAGAAACTATGAGGTAAGTTCTGATAAATCCTATTACACGATCTCAAGTGATCTCTGGGTAATATGTAGAGGTTATGCTTGTGTTTGTTATTTTTTATCAGAAATAATTTGTAGTAAATATTGTTTATGTGAACCGAAGAGTTTCTTTGCTATGACCAAAGCAAACAATAGCAACGGTGTTACTACATTATTCCTTTTACTCTTACCCTTCCAGATCTTTCCTTTATCCATGAAAACAACATACACTTCATTTCTGTTTTCCTTTAACAAAACCCAGGCTTAATCCCAATTGTTGTCATGTGCCTTCATTTCAGTTGGTACTGATTTTGTTTTTCTTGGATTCAACAAAATCTAGGCATACTGAAACATAGCTTATTTCATGACAAAATATATTGTGCTACATATACTAGCTGATCAGGAGCTGTTTTCTCTAAACACTGAAAAGATTTCCTCTTGTTGTTCAGGATACTTCTAAAACACGTCTCTGAGCTTAGGGCTAGAGTTTGATTAATGCATGATTTCCTCTTTAAAATTAGAAACAGGAATCATGAGTGATGGTTAATAATTTTCATTTGCTCTTCTGCTCTGTTTTCCAAGCAGTCTAATTAAGGTCTGGTTCCCAAGCTTGATTAGTCTTCTTTTACATCTGACTGCAGTTTGCAGATAGTGCTTCCAGGCAGGAACTCATGCCTATTTGCAGTGAATGGAAACAATCTGGGAAAGAACAAGAAGATTGTTTTTGGGGTTTTTTTCCCCTCCTTTAATTAGAGAAATTGTAATGTCTCTTGCCGGAATCAACAACATCATTTAACTATAAATGTCAGAAGTGGAGACACAGTAATGAGGCCCCAAGTCACATTTGCTGAACTGCATGTTGTAGTCATGCCATTAGAGACAACTGTTTTACACTTTTACCAAGTCTGTGGGATTGCATGGCACTCAGTCTATGCTGTCTGAATTTCACACGTGCCATGGGAGCTATAAAAGGTCTGTACAAACATCCAAGCTACTCACGAGTTCTCTGACCTGGTGCCTCCTCCAGATACCGAGCACTGCTGCATCCTAGCAGTAGGGAAGATGGCTCTCCTGCTGACTAGAAACTATCCCAACAGCAATTCCTAAAGCAAGTTCCTATGTTACCACCATATACACGTGGCTATGTGTGACACACAATGTATGTTTCAATTACTTGCTCAGTCCTCAGAAAAAGAGTTTCTCCTCCTCGCCCCCACTGTGAAGTGACAGGACACATCCATTTGCTGATTCCATGGACTTGTCCTTTATCTCTGCAGTGATGTCTCTCAGTTAGGTGACCCCTCCCATCAGATGGTCTTCTCAGAAAGTGGAGTCTCTTTGTTCCTTGCACTGCTCTGACTCCACCACAGTGTAATGCTCTTGGTACTTTTTAAAAGCTGTTTGCCAGTGATGGTGTATGAAATACATCAGGAGCTCTACCATGATTTTAGTTACATATATCCTGTTCTGACACAGACACGATTTCTATATTCTTGTTAATCCTATATGGGTTTGGTTTGTTTTTTTTTTTTAATCTCGTGCAGTATCTTAAGATAGGTGCTATATATTGACACAGTGAAGAAGGGTTAATATAAGTACTTTTTTTTCCCCTAAAGGTACTTGTTTAAAGGATAAATGCACTTTAATATAGTTCTGTTGGCCACCATGCAGTAAAGGTATTATTAGCAAAGGAAAATCCCACAATTTACAGATGTTAGGTGTGTGATTCAGCATTTCTTACTACTATCTATAGTTTCATGCTGTAAATCTAATGAGCCTTTGGCATAAATGAAGTTAAACATTGTCAGTATTAAGTGGATCTAGATGATATAAACAGTGTCCATTTATGTTACCTAAGGGGGTTGTTTGTACAGCAAGATCTAGGGGTGTTCTTTCTACTGACAGAAACAGACTGGGACAGATTCTGAGGCATCACAGAGGCAGCTCAATCCATGCCAACTTCTACAATCTTCTACAACATGAAGTGTAGACCAAACTAAAATGAGCTTTTAGAACCCTTATTTTAGATAAGGAGCTTTGGTTTCAAGATAACTTGCCTGAGCACTTTCCCTCTAGTACCAAGTTAAGTTATTATTACACACAGCTCTAATAAAAGACAGAGGAAAGCCTCAGTTTTCCCACTTTCTCCCTGAGGCTACTGGTAAGAGTAGTCCCAGAGAAAAAGGAAAGTCAGGACCCAGTTTCCCATGCAGTTTGTACATTTGATCTGTTAGGACAAACCATAAGCCAGGACACAGGACAGCACTGTCTGAAGGAGCAAACTCCTTTCTTTTTCACAGGATACAGACTAAGGTATTACTTGCTTTTCATCTGCCACTATCTGAACTGAACTAAGAGCTGATGAATGAGGAAGGTTTAAGTGTATCTAAGAGATGAAGCTGCTTCTTGACTTCAGTGAAGCATAAATGAAGTATGAATTAATCAGTTGGGCACTCAGTTTTTTCTCCCAGGTAAAGGTCATACACAGGAACTGGTTTTTTCACTAGCACAAAGAAGAATAGAATAGAATAGAATAGAATAGAATAGAATAGAATAGAATAGAATAGAATATCCTGAGTTGGAAGGGAACCACGAGGATCATTGAAGTCCAGCTCCTGGCCCTGCACAGGACCAGGTGTTACTACATTTCTAAGAGTCTCTCAAGCTTAAATACCACTGTGAGAGGGCAATAGAAGATACTGTATGATATTTAGGTGTCTGAAATCTACCAAAGTTGTATGTTGAATAGAATTCAGACACTCCAAACATGCCCCTAAAAAATCTCGAAATGCAGATTGGCTATGAAATATCAGTATTAACTTCAATTTCCTTTTTCTTTTTTATATTTTTGCTTAACTTCTTTTTAAACAAATAAATACATATTGTTTAAATTTATTTCTATTAAAATACAATTAAAATGTGTTTTTACAGATACGAAAATTATAGAGGTATTTCACTGTATTTGTGCATTGAAGAACAAATTTTATTACATGTCTTCATATTTATCAACTTATTTTGGTTAAGGAACAACATGACTGCCATGACAGGGCTATATTTTAGAGAGGAGAACAAATGAAATAGGAAATTAAGTTCTTCTTGGACTGGAAGGGGAAATTAAATGAAAAAGCAGTTGTTAAACATTTTGAGTGACTTGATGAAAGATTAATAAACTATGTTATTGTGTTCATAACTTACATTTGCCATCTTAATGTCTAAGTGGTTTTCCGGCTAAAACTTTAGGGTATATTTGGAGAAAATAAACCATCCGGCTTTTGAATGACTCAAACACGTAAGTTCTAAGCAACAGAGATATTACAGACTCTGTCAGTACACGTCACACACTTCATTCTTCTCTCTAACAGACACAAATTCAAGATTACATCTTATGCTTTGTTACTAATCAAGTTCGTTCTCTTTACATCACTAAGCCATAAGTCAGAAATGCTTGTTGTATCTGGAAGAAGACTATGTTCCTAGTTATTTTTGGTCCTTTGATATGTAAGGACTTCATTCATTTAAACTAAGTATTTTATCATAGAGCTTGGCACATCGGTTAGGATTGGTACTGGAGTGAGGCTGGTAATTTTATTTCTTATTAAAATTGCCCAACACTTCTTATTATAAAGCCTGTTTTCAGCTGTATATCACTTTGCCAAACCTTAAATGTTTGGGCTGAAATTTTCCATGCCAGGTGTCTGCCTGAGGCAGAAATATTTCGGGAAGTTTCATCCAAAATGGTACAGCTGTTTCTGAGAATAAAAGAAAATCTGTTGTTTAGTAATGTTGAAAAAACACTGGCAACCTTTTCCTGGAGAAGTCCAAATGTTTTTATGCACAAAGTAAAAGTTTAGGGTGACAGGAAAACAGAGAGGGGGAAGCTGATTTTCTGTCAGTGATGTATGTCTGCATAGAAACATTCACGTTTAAAATCTTCAGAAGTCAACATTTTTAAAATATTCAGCAGGGATTTGTAGACTCAGTGTCTTGGACTCTAATCTCTGCTGAAGTCCCTTTACTTGTGTCTTTTTTACACTTTCTGTGGCTAAACCCAGCCACCAGGAAACATTACAAGGAGAGACTTATGCAGCACTTACACTACATAAAGTAGAGCCTAAATTCAGGCATTATGGGTCCATGAAAGGAGGGGCCCTCACTGGGTATGACACAGTTCCTCATTACACTTTCTGCTCATCCCAGCGTGCATGTACTTTCCTGAGGGAAGAAAACTAAAACTACAGGGGAAGGCTTGAGCCTCCCTGGTGAGTATTTCTTCCATGCATGCAAGATGTGGACACGGGAGGGGGCACTGAAAAAATTTGGGTACTGGTAACTTGGACATGGAAAGCAGGAGCAGCTGGGGCTGTCTGTGGACACCCAGGTACACACTGGCAGGACACAGGGTGAGGAAAACAAACCTGCCAAGGAGCCTGGGAGGGGATATGGAGGTGTGGAAAGCATGGAGATATGGGGACTGGAAGCCATGCAAAAAGCAAGGTAAGGAAAACTAGAGGAGAAATGTGGCAAAACTGGGGGTAATAGGGTGAGGAGAAAAGAAAAAAAAAGAAAAGGAAACAGAATGGGATTGTAGCAGGGAAAGAAGCTTGCTGGAGGGAAGGGATTAGAGGGAGAGCTAGAAAACTCATCCTGAACATGGAGAACAGAAGAGGTGAGTGATGGAGATTGAGTATGGAGACAGGCCTGGAACAAAGGGAATCTGGGACTAGACGCACAAAGCAGGAAAGAGTGGCACACAGGCATGGCAAAGGGGACCAAACTCAGAAGGATGGTATAGCAAGAGCTGTAAGAGCTCAGCAGTGTTTTCTTCTGAAGGAAATCCAGGTCTCGCCTGCAGATGGACCGATGGCTACTGTATGTGACAGTAAAATTCAAAGAGACAGGACATAAACTAAAGTACCATCTCACAACCAATCTACTTAATCATTATTAATTACATTCCCTGAGAGTTTTGGTCTCAATATCAGTCTTCCAGACCATTCCCAGTTCAGGGCTAGCACAAGCCACAGATTGCTCACAGTTGTTGCTATATATGAAGGCAACCTTCACAGAGGTAAAAGAATATTTGGTTACATGGATGCAAATTGTGCTGTGCACAAACCCAGAACTAGAGGATGGGCCTCGGTTCACATTATTTACTAGTATAGACATTGCCTAAAGCTATAACTTCACTGTTACATGAAAAAGGGCCAGGGAGTGACTCAAGTACTGAACTGCTGATTGTTCATGCAGATTAAGTTAGCTCACTCACAGTCTCCGTTTTGGACCACTAAGCCTAGGAAATATCTACTTCAGAGTGGTCTTTGGTAGCATGAATGTGGGCTCCTTTGTGTTACTTTGTCTAGGGAACAAATCAGCAGGCTCTTTTACTTGGTGCTTCTGGAAATTAATCCACTCTCAAAAAATAAAACCAAACAAAAAAAAAAGAGAGATGAGTAAAACTGAAGTTAGCAAGACTGTCAGAATGTACCAAGTAAAAATAATTAGTTTTACAGATTCAATATTACGGTCCTGTTTTGACTAAAATGTTGGATTAATAAGGGAAAAGGTTATGAAAATATGGAGTAAAAACAAAGGCAATCCTAAGTGTACATTTTAACAGACAAAACCCAGGCAGGTCACTTTTGCTAGAAACACAGGGAATCAAGGCACATATCAACAGGTATTGTGCAGTGACAAAGTATCCTTTCAGCTCTTGACAGCGAACCACAGGTGACATATTGTCTCAGGTTTTATAAATTGTGACCTTGAAATATAGTTAAGGATATCAACACCTGCTTAGCTGATCTTGTATTAAATCCAGGTAGAAGCTGTCAGAACTTCATTGCAGTGTAGGCAGGCCTATGCAGGAACTGAGGAGTGGCCTGTGCAAGCTTTTACGGCATACTAAATCAGTGTGGAAAACATTCAGCCCACACTCCTCTTTTTGCCCACCGATATGAAGTATGTTTGGCAGATCAAAGCTAATATTAGAAGATGAATACCGATGGCTTTTTAGTAGATTGGATCTCACAGACCCGGCGAAAAAATATATACTGTGTTCCTGAAAGCACGGGTGCAGAAAAAAAATGCCGGAGGGCATAGAGGAAATGATACATGTCAATACAAATAACTGGGTGAAATTCCAGTCCATGAACTTCATTAATTTGGTGGTAGCTTGCCAGACTGCAAATCCCACCAACAGAAATGTAATAAGCAATAAAACAGAGGATTCAGTCACTCTCTGCTGAGCCTCCCTTCTTCGTTTCCACTATTCCTCTAAGCCACAGTTAACCTACACATCTTTATCCTCATCCTGAGCAGTTATCATAAAGTCTCACCTTATCCCACAAGGATAATAGACAAAATGCACACTCTTCTGAAGATTTCAGCAATGTTCCAAGAAAATTAATGCTACATTTAATACAGCTATTAGCCAAGATCAGTCATTCATATATGTAAGTACAAAGCTGTACTCATTGTGATTTGTGAAAGCCACACCAAACCTAGAATAACCTCTGAAATATATGTGTATCTATTTAAAATTTGGTGAGAGGTAAGGCTCCCCACTGATCCTCTCAGGAGGAGAATATATACTGGCAAGTGGCAGAGTAAGGGGAAAGTCATGAAGGTTGAGAAAAGAAATACATAAGTGTTGTTTAGATGATATGCAAAAGAGTGAACTGGTTGCTCCCTTGCTTTCCATGGCTTGCACTGGCAAGATAAACAGGCTAGCAACCCTAGCACTAAATTAAACACATATATCATGTTAATAATATAACTGTTGGCAAGTTTACTTTGCCATAGCCCTAAAAGAGATTCTACATAATAGAGTAAATCTATAACTTACTAAATATTTCCAGTCACCTGTTCTTGGCTGCTGAGAGTAACAAAGGAAAGTTATGAACATTCTCAAGAAAAATAACACAATGAAAGTTGCAAGAAAGAAGAACTTTCAAAAATCAGACCATTTGCCAAAGACAAAAAGGACATTGTGGTTCATCAGGTTTGTTTTCCTGCCATTGCAGACTTCCGTATCACAGGATATCCTCCATCAGCTTATGAAGTTCCATTTAGGGAATGTTGCTTGTTTGTTTGTTTATTCAATCTGTTCTGGAGCTTCAGTATTCCAGCAGTTAAAAACCTTCTTCCAATTTGCACATATTTCTGGTTATTTCACATGCATCTAGTTTTCATATGAACGTTGGCCCTCATCATAGCTGTTTGCCTTTCTGGCATTATGCCCTTAATACATTTAGGGACAGTAATGAAATCCTCATCCCAGTCTTCATTTCAGTAAACTGAATACCATGCCTATTCAGTTTCCTCTCAGAAGACAGACTCTGCATTTACCTAGCTATCTTGTCTTTCCTGCTTCCTTCTTGTTTCAGGTTAACACATTTCAAAACACGGATGGTCAAAATTGTAAGTAATGTGATGGAGGTCCCACCAAAACCTCATCTGAGTCTGTATCTCTGATATATTCTGTGTGTCATATGCCTTTTCCAGTCAGTACTGGATCACATTGATGGGATTAATTAGCACATCCTGTCTTCCCTCTCAGGAAGACATCTTGCAGATGATAACAGGAATTATTAGAGTCTTTTTCCTTCAGGTTTGTCAGTCTGTCAGCTCTATATTGTTTACCCATGTTGTCAATGCCTCATTTTGTATCACACACACTTTATCAACAAAGCACAAATTAAAAGATTAAATAAAACCACTCTCAAGCATGATCTTTCTTACACTTCTTGAGGAACATTTCTGAATACATTTTTCCCTTTTCAACACTACAGGTTTCAGATCCTTAACTGATTCCTCCCAAATTCTTAACTTTACTCCTTAATCTCTGAGTTTAAACACATCCTCCCTAACTTGTTCAACATAATATTGTTCTCATTCCTCTTCCCTGTTTCTTGCTGTGCACATTTCTGCCCTCTTGTATTCCTTTATCCATAGACATGTACAAAAATTAGGTGTTGATTTTCTGCAATTCCATTTCAGCCTTTTCTCACCATTTTACAATATCTAGTTATGGACTCAGATATTTCACCCCAAGTTATTAATACTGAACAGTCATAGGATCACAGAACATCCTGAACTGGATGATCCTCACAGATCTGCAGAAACTAGAACACCTTAGCTATGCTGCCTCTAAGCTACTTAGTATCATCTAGAGCTTTGGTTTGGGTTTGGGTTTGGTTTTTTTCTTTTCTAATTTGGGGATTTATTTATTTATTTACATATTCATTTATTGTTGGCTGTTCGGCTTTTGGCAATGTCTAGTTGGCAAAAGTTGGCATTCTATTGGCATTTTGTCTGTTTAGATTTCATCTATATAACAAACTAGTGAGCTATGCTACTCAGGAGAGGTAACCATCATTTTTTCTAGGGGCTACAGAAGCACTCAACCATACTACATTTCAGTGGTAAACACAGCCATAATCACTCTATTCTTTATCCAAGAGACAGGAATGTGGAATGAAATATAATGTTATTCATACAGAATTAATTGCAGAAAATGGTGCAATGCAATGCAACATAATAATAAAGCAAAACAACCCCTAAAGAATACATTTAATCATTTCTGTATCCTCCAGTTTATGTGTGTTATTTTCAAACTAGGCAAAAACATCGTTCTTTGAGTTCAATCTCACATGCCAAATTTCAGTCCAGAATGATTTTTTTACAACTAAGTTATAAATCCCTGAAAGCAGGGGGAAATAATGGAAACACTGACTACAATATCATAAATAAAAGCCTTCCTCTGAAGGATTTCCAAGATTTCCAGTTCATAAGAAGTTTAATGTTTCAATTGAGACTTACACCAAACTTCAATTAATGACACATTTCAAATTTGTACTCTAAGCAGTACAAATAAAGTAAATTTATTCATTATGTATTACTGGTAACTGTTTATGTCCCAGAAGTGAAAAACACCACGCTCAAAGGCAGAATGATAGCCTATATCATGTAAAACCACACATTTATTTGCAAGATTTCGCTACAGCCGGAACACAACCTATGCCATACTTTTACCAGTAAGAATGTTTCTATTGTAAAATAAACAGTACATTTTTCATATCACTGCTTCTTATGTGCATTTTGCATTTAATTTTTTTTCTCCCACAAGATAATTTTGTATAAATTTATTCTTTTTTCCCTTAGCCTTAACCCACAGAAACAGCTGCTCCATTTGTGTTTTCCTGTGTTTCAAGGAGTGTACTTACAGAACAGATACAGTCATCATATGGGAGCGTTTGGATACTTCTTTCTGTTCTGGAACTGCTGATTTCTCTCAGGTTCAGTAGGGTGCATGCACCAGTAACAGTTTTCTGAAATTTTTGATTTTCATCCACTACTGCAAGGCAGGCCTTAATAATTAACATGCAGATATCACTAGTTCTATTCATTTTCATTGGAGTGGGAGTTAAATTTCTCTCTTTTTTGGTAATATCTAAACCAATATTGTTTTCATCCTATACTGGTAGCTCTCCATGATTTGATACCATTCACATTGTGTCCTGCTACTCTTATCAGTATCATATTACATTTGGTCCAACTGAAGAAAAAGTAATATAAAGAATTTGCATAATGATTGCAGCTTTGGACTTGAAAACAAAAATTCTGAACTATTTTGCCTTTGGCAAGACAGTCATTAAATTTGTCTGTTGTAACAATAAGGTTGCTCTAAGGTGTTAGTAGAGAAAAGGCAGACCACAGCCCAGTTCCCCATACTGCATAGAAGCATTAAAGAGGGAAAAGCTCTCTAAGACCATCAAATCCCACCGTACACCAGCACCATGTTCACCTCTAAGCTGTGTTACCAAGTGCTGCAGGCACATTTTTTTTTTAACACTTCCACCACCTCCCTTGGCAGGCTGTTCAAAGGCCCGACCACCCTTCACTGAAGAAACATTTTCTAATATCCAGTCTAAACCTCCCCTGGCACAGTTTGAGGCCATTTCCTCTTGTCTTGTCACTTGTTTTTCCTTCTTCAAGCACTCACCATGGAAAGAAAGCCAGTTAATTCTGAACATCTGTCCTTGACCACTGACAAGACAGGAAACCCAGGGCAGCAAGACTCTGATCACAAGCACTTCAGCTAAATATCTAAGAGAGGTGGAGTGACCTTGAGCCCACTGAACTCAAGTGGATGATTAGAGAGGCACTAGAGCAGCTTCCGAGGAGTGTCTCAACACTAAGAAGGTATTTCAACTTAGTGGTTAGTAGAAACCATGCTGGAACGCCAGCTGCCCCATTGGCTTCTCATTACTCTATCTTTCTCTAGTTCTGTTTCAAGTGCTCACAAACATTTATACTGTCATGACTGATTGTCATTGTGAGAAAAATGACTATTCTTACACTGAAAGGTGTTTCACAACAGCATATTTGGAAACCAAATGAAGTGGTCTGAATAGAAAGCTAGCGTACTTGCAGACAGCTGCAAATTCCTTTTTCCCATGTCTTTTCCTTTCAGCATTTCAAAATTAAATGTAACCATTCTTCCCTTGAGATGTATAATGATTCTTTATTGTTATTCATTACATTTTATCAAGATCTTCAAGCAGTTTAAAGAAATCAGCATTTTCTAACATTTTTGCGGTATGGAGGTAGGATTTTCAGAACTCTGTCAGATATCTTTCATGTTTGTAGTTAGAGGAGTAACTACCCTAAGTTTTTGACTTGGCCCTGTGTCTTAGGTCAACACCAATATTGCAGAAGAGAACAGGATGTGAATCTGTGTCTCCATTGTCACATTTACAGCTTAATTTATTAGCGAGCACATATCTTCATTGCAATTGAATCTGGTATTCGTACAGCAAACCATGGCGACTGACACATGGCTCATATCCCATCCTTTCTTGTCTCCTTCTGGGGAAGCAATCTTTTGAAAAGAGATAGCAAAGACATTTGGGTGCTGTAATGCTTTAAGCTACAAAAGCTAAATCTAAGCTAAATCTGCCAGTACTTATCTCTCAGTGCCCACACTGAGTTTGGTGGGGTTTGGATTAGCCCTTAAATAAGGAAACTACAGTACAGACAAATAAACTACAGACAGATTTATTTGATCTGTCTGAGGTCACACAGAAGCTGAGTGACAGAACCAGTGTAAAACAAAGGAAGAATTGCCAGAAGAAGAAAATGCAAAGGTAGTAGTTAAGCAACCATTTATTTTCCAGCTCTATGAAGAGAACATTTCCTAAGCAGTATAATATTTTTATTGACATGGTTAAACTTTTTTTTTTTTTTAATACACACAAAGGTAAACTTTGCCCCTTAGCTAATAGGATCACTAACAATGTCATCAAGTTAACCACGCATATATATCCCTTTTTTCAAGCACAGAGAAGTTATGTGCAGTAGTAAGGAAAGGGTGAAAATCATGGCTGATTTTGGCCAAAGCTTAAACTTCTAACTGAAAGCTGAAGCACTGAAGCCTGCCCTTTCACAAAGATTTATCTTCTGCAACAAAAGCAAAATTCTCTACTTTTAGCACTACCCCCCTCTCAAGTCATTTATAGAACAAACATACCTTACTATATCTCTGTTAAAACTATTTGCATTCAAAATATACTTATATTATTCTAAATTAAGCCATATGCTGCTGATGATTAAAAAACGTTCTTCCTCCATCACTGAAATAGATTAAAGAGAATGTTCATATATGTAAATAACTGTAGAGTTGCTTTTTCTCCAGCTGATCATTTCTTCCTCTGTAGATCTGATGTTCTGCCTCTGAGAATAGAACTTACTAGCAAAGGGAAAAAAAAAGATATCTTTCAGCAAGAGCTTCCTCTTTGCCAAACATCCCAGGGTTTGTCTCCAAGGACTTTAAAAGAAAGGAAAGAATGAAGAACGGAAACCATAAAGCATGCATTACTGCTATCATCTAATTGCTGAATGAATAGCACAGTTGTTTAGTCTGATTGCACTAAGCTAGTTATCCACTGCAAGCCTCATTGACAAAAAGGGAATCTACACAAATTATAGGGAAATTCAAGCACTAAAGGAATGTTTTGGTTCAGAGGTTTGCAGTGACTATTGGCTTTGGTTCCTGGCATAATTTGCCCTTGCCATATGAACTCTGTTGGGCTGGGTCAGCCCAAAGCTTTCCAAAAAGCCTAAGAGGACAGACTTCCTTGTCATCTGTATCCCATAAATAAATTAAAGTGATGTTCTCCAGTTAGAGTTTGTTTCTTGGCAGGCTAATCTGCAATCAGAGAAAGAAAAGCTTTTCATTTGTGGACTCTAACTAAAGGAAGGAAGTTTTTGTATGTGTATTCACCAGAGACCAAAATATTAAAAAGTGGAAGAGGAAAAACATATGTTGCAGTCCTCCAAAAAATCAGTGGATAAAAAAATTGCATTAGAAACATGCATTCAGTTGATAATGTTGTAAAACAAAGCAAAGGAGCAGGCAAAATAGTTTCCCCATTACCACCTTATTACAGCATAAGAACAGGTTTTTCAGGCACTTTTCTCCCCTAATTTATACCCTTTATATAGAAATAGCAAAAAATGAAACAAACCTAATATGCCAGGTTCCAGTGGGCTTGCATTCTCCCTCTTACCATATTGCAAAATGTATGGATGCAGAATGACAGGGATATGGATCGCACTGCCCTGCTATTTCTGTGACATCACAACCAAGAAATAATTGCAGCAAGTATGAGAAGAGACATGAGTATAATCAGCTCACATTTCTGAATATTTTATTTCAGTCAGAGAAGATATTGCAGCACACAGTAGCTACACTTCTCCTTTTGCAGCCTACTGCAAAGCTCCATCAGACTCTCTTTCCATGTAACTTCCAGAATTTAGGCTCATCTCTCACATTCTCAGACTCCGTCTTCCAAATTTTATTGCACTTCTTGTGTTAGTGAAGTGAACTTTCTGCGGCTATTAATTCCCTCTCAGTTAAATAGCTAAATCTCTATGAAACCTTATTATACCCACCAAAATAAAAAGATCTCTCTTTTTTTTTTTTCTTTTTAATGCACTGAATGGTTACAAAATAAAATTAAAGTAGGGACATGGTAAGAGGCTGCAGTTAAAGACAGCATTTTTCTAGATGGACTTCTATGAGTCTCTGATAATTTGTAGAAAGCATTAACACTCTGCTCCCAGGTCAGACTTCCCTATTCTGGGGACACCCTGTGCCTGGCACAGCTGGTATGGGGCCCTACTCTCCATTGTCCAAAACAGTGATAGCTGTGTTACAGATGCTGCAGAGTGGCAGGTGAGACTGGGACTTCACTTGAATGAGCCACACAAAACAAGTAACAGAAATGCTTCATGGTTATTGACTTACAATGCCAAAAAAAAATCTTCTGCTAGCATGACTTCCTCTGTCTGGAAAATGAGTATAAGCTTTGCCAATGAAAGACTTGTTTAGCTGCATCTCCAGCACAGCCAGAGCAGCCACACCAACAAGCCATTCTAAATATCATCAAGCCTTGAGACCTGTTTCTCTTGACATCTGTATCAACCACTATAACATACCTCTGGGGATAAGTATTATTTGAATATTCGCTTCATTGTATTTGGAAATGTTTTATTGTCTCAAATTTGGAGCCTCTTTAAACTACATTATGAAATGCATTACAGAAAACTGCGAATTAGATTAAATCAAATTTAGATCCTATTAAATTCAAGTTAATGGAAGATGCACTACTGGCTTTACTCAAATCCCGGCAAGACCACAGATGTCTCATTTTCTTTCCAAACTCTATTGTCAAACTCTATTTCTCTTTATTCCCACAAACCAGAAATAACAATCAAAGTATAATGATTATAACCAGGAACTGACTTTATGAACACAATGAATAAACAACTACGGAATTTTACTTTCCTGTGTTTCCGTTTACTGACTTTTGCAGGTATATTCATGTCAGTTCTCCTTTCTATATCCAGTTGAGACAACTGTAATTTAAATATTTATATCCGCCAGAATCTTTTTATGTAAATTGTTTGTCTTCGAAATTACCTTGTTCATTCAAACAAAGTTTCAATGGGATAGGAAAGCATGGCTGTTAAGGGTCAGGTATGGAAATTGAAAGCAATTAGCTGTAGGTGCTGGCTTTCCGAATGCCTTACAGATCACCAAGCGCATATTCTACACTTAACGAGGAAGAATTGATAATTAATCTTAAGTTTTTGGCAAGATAAGATCTAGGCAAGAGCTTAATGCATTTGAACCACTGCTCCCCATCTTGGAACAGGAAATTGGATTTCTGTCTCTCTCTGGCTGACACTGTGGAGTCAATAATATTTCTCAGGGAACTAAAAGTAGTGCTGGTGATGCTGATGTTTTCAAGAGAAGGGTCTGATGCAGATAATCATGGTTAGGATATATCTCCTGTGCTGCATGACATCATTTCCTCACGTGTATACTCTAACAGCAGCTGCCTGACTTCATTCCACAGCAGTCTGGGGTAAGCAGTTTCTTTAACATGCCCTGGCTCATGACCCCAAAGGTTTGGGGCTGAAAGAAAGGATGTGTTCTGAAGGGTTTTCTGTGCCTCTTACGTAAGCTCTGAGTAGCATTATGTGCTGTCTTCATGAAAGGATGCTTGGTACTTCAGGGTATGACATTTCTCAGACTCAAAATCACTTTTGCTTTCAACTCTACCCCGGACCCTGCTAAAACCCTTTTGCTTCAAATCCTCTACCAAATATTGAACTGCAGGGTTTCACTGAAGATTAGTTTTACCTTCCCATTGTAAAATGAGAAACACAACACTTTGCATCCAGTGGCAGTGGAATTACTATTGCCTTACCCCTGGCAACCTGCCTCCCTAAAGAAAAGAGAGACAGAAAACTGCATGTCTATGGAAGGAGTCAGAGGCGAAGTTCTGGGGAATTCCATCATCTCCTTTGTCCTGCTGATAGCTCCTCTGGGATGGCTCCATCTCCTAAGCCTCCTTCCTCCTCAATCTCGTGTTTATATGAACATGCTCTTCAGGAATAAAGGAGGGAAAAAATTCACTTTATGACTTGCAATTAAAGGCTTCTAGGTTTGCATATAGTGACAGGGATCATCACTGCCTCAGCACTTCATTTTCTGTGCCAGTCTGACTCTGCTGTAGCCCGCAACTTCAAGGTTTTCCTCCCTATGCTTGCATTCTCATTTTAATGGTGAATAAAATGCTTCTCAGAGTAACCAAAGCAGATCAGTAGCACAACCATGACAGCAGAAGAAACATCACTTCGGTCTCTATCATGTCACATAATGAAAAAACCTTGTTTACATTGACTCAGCATCACATGAAAACTCACTTTGGTAGAATACTAGGAATATCACCCCTTGAACATGATTTTACACACAAATATCCTTTTCAGTAAAGCCTTTTGCTGTTCAAATTCATCTGAAAAGCCTGAGTTATTACTTTGTAGTATACCATGTTTTGCAGTGTGCCATACTTTGTAGAATACCATATTTCTCACCTTTTTTGGTCAAAAAGGAACAATTACAGAGTATGTACAGCCCAGAATTATATTCCGTTTTCTCAGAACAAGGTTTCTAATTATTGTCTGAGCTAGAGAAAGGAAGATAACACTGACAATTTTGGTAGTTAAGTAAGTGCTAGCCAAATTTATGAACTCTGGGATACACAGTTAAAAATCAATACTTTAAACTTGATCCTTTCCAAATCTTCAGAGAGCTTTTGCTTCTACTTCTGTGTGAAAATTAAAGAGAAAACCTTATGATGTTAAACATATCTTTTACCTAATATTATTCATTCATATTTGTTAATAAGATACCTAGTCTTTTTGTTTAGACCTATGACCAAAAATTCCAACAACATCAGTTGAAAACATCCAAAGAGGTGGAACTTTCCTGTCGAGGCAGCTGAAGACCTAATTTCCACAGTCTGCTTCTGGAGAGCAATGTGACTTGGGCATGTTAACTAACCTCTGGCATCTCCATTTTTTGATATGTATAGTGTTATCCACTTCTAGACTCCTTTGAGACTTACAAACAAGAAGGTATAGCATGTATGTTAAGTATTATTAATCTAATTTAGATAAAATTACCAAATGAAAGATTGAAGTCTGTTGGTTTTTCTAGCTAGTGCTTGTATTCCAACCAAAAATTATCCAGGGGCACATTTGTCCAAGATGCTACCTCATATTTTGCAAACGAAAATGACTCCATGATGATAGATCAGATATCTTTCGTGCCCCAAATATGAAGAATTGCATTTCTCTAACTGATTCTGCTCTCAGTTTTGAGTTTGGGAGTAACAAAGCCAATATAAACTTAGTGCATAGCTCAGTAATTAATTGTTTGGAAACAATTCATTGTAAATACTTTTATATTTATAGCTACTATGAAACAATGAAGATAACATCTGAGAAGGCTCCAAGTGAAGCAGGAAGACACTGCAAAGGATGTGCCATTGTCATTATTAATAAAGCTTGTGTCTGACTGCAGCACAAGGTGCAGAGATTAGTATCAGTTGTGTCCCTGGAGGGATGAGACAATGCAGAGCTGTAGTGAAAAGAAGAGTAACACACCCTTCTGAGACAGTGTACGTGGATGACAAAGTGTCTTCATGGTTTGTTCAGTTCCATTTGCACAAATGTCACCGCAAAAAATACCTTTGCTATTCATTTATAAAAACCTAGCACAGCATGTCTGTAATTTTGTATGGATTCCCAAAAGAGATCTTTTGGCCAAAATGTATTTATTCAGTGTCAGAAGAAATGCTTCTTTTCCTTGTATATTAACACCACAAGCTTGTATTGTGACTTCGTTAATGAAGGTAAAATGCTCTTTCATGGAGACACACTGGACAATAAATTCTGAGTAACTTGCAATCCCTTCAGAAACATCTACAACTGTACTAAAGAATGTTCTTATAGGACAAAACAACAATAAATAAACCAAAAATAGCAAGGCTGATGAGTATCTCTTCCTGATTTTCCAAAAATGGGAAGATTTAGTGAAGCTAAACCGGATGACAAAACCATTACTATTTCTGAGAATAAACTGCAATCCAGTCCCAATATGTAGAAGCGGAAATTGCTATTTCTCTGAGTATACATTTTTTTTACCCTCTGTATAAACAAGGCTTAAAGAGGGACAGGATGTGAGCACACCCATCTTCTGGTGAGTACACTAAATCATCATCCAATTTTTTTCTTCTAGATCAATAAATCTCAGATTCTCTAGACAAATAAATACAGTAGGGAGGCTAGGAATGAGCTCTTAAGGGTGGCAATTTCTTAATCCAACACAGTACAGCCAAACCAGAAAAACTCACTGTTTGTTCAGTGGGTTCTCCAAGGTCACCCATGCTCTGTCTACAGTGTCAAAAAAAGGGAGAAATCTCTGTCTTTAGTGGCACTGACTGACTTGCACCCCGATTGACAGTGTCAACCTTTATATAGCACATGTGTCTTGGAAAGGTTGGCATAGTTAGGAACAGAGCCAGAGGACTAGTGCAGACGATCAGGGGTTAATTTAAGATAGGATTGTTAAGGCTTAACTCCTCTGAATATGTAATAATAATGATTACAAACAAAAGGGAACTAATCATTTGAGGTATGCTTTGTCTATAAATATGAATCCAATAAAGTCATTTAGCCTTTGAAAGGCTAAAACAAGCCTGATCATTCAGTCTTCTACACAATCCTTTCACAGCAGCCTATAATTCCCTAAAATATAAATATTTATACATAAATACATAGATACACGTATTGACTTGCACAAAGGGTTCAGTTCTACTTTCTCTTTGGCAATCCTTTGTTTGGCTGCACAGACATGACATTTGTTCCTGTGAGAGTGCATGCAAAAGATAAGGTATGTTACAAAACCTGACTACACCTACATGGCAAAAATATTTGAAAAGGACAATTAAAAAAAAAAGAGAGCATATGGAAATACTCTGTTTGTACCTCACTCTACACACTACAATGTGTATGACAGTGTACACCTTATTTCAGTTTTTCCATTGCAAGGTACCTTCTCTCCCCGTTTGACATACCTAACTTATAATTTACAGAAAACATACTTATCAGCATCTTACATGACATTCAAACAAGAATTACTATATTGAAATTCTTGATTAGCATGGCAGGGACCGTGTCTCATGTGACAGGATATGGAAAATCCTAACATCTTGTCTTATTCTGCTCTCCTACTCCCGTGTCTCCTTCTCCTTAAATTATCAGTTATTATCATCAAATATCTTACCTTCACTAAGCTTCCAAAGTCCCCTTTCCTGTGGTTCATCCTCCCTACCGCACACCCAATCTTCCTGTGGCCAAATTCTCTTCCCCCTCCTCTCTTGCACTTCTCCAAGTTGTCCCCAGCTCCCTGCTCCCTACACACCATCACAGCCCAGTCAGTTCTTTAATCCTTTCTTTCCCAACTCTCAGCCTTTAATTGACCTTCCTATAGGAACCGTTGCCAGCCACCACTTCCCCTTCCCTCTCCTCCTCTGCCTCTTTTGCTGGTCAATCCGGGTGGGAGAGGAGGAGCAGGAGATGAAAATGGGAGACAGCCTGTCTCCCTGCCAGGTGGCCATGTGGAGGCACGGGGCTGTGCGGTGCCGGTGGTGGGGGCTGAAAATCTGCTGAACACATGAGAAGCTGGGAACACTCGAGAAGAGAGGCGAGCCAGAAGGGGGACCAAATGTAGACATCATCAGTGCACACCATTTGGCAAACTCATAGATGCTAAAAATTGAAAAGCAGGGGGAGGAAGCTGAGTTCCTGCTAAGTCATCTTGTAGAAAATATGTGTCAATCACCTCCTGATTCTAAATCACTACCTGATCCTCACAGTAGCACTTTGTAGCTGCTTCGCATTTAGTTCTCCATATTCCAAGAGAACCCAGGCTCATGAAATAAGCATATACTTAAAATAATATTTTTATGTTTACTTTAACACATTGTGGTTAACTCTTCTTTAAATTTACAAAAAGGTTTTTACTTACCTGTCACAGAAAATGACACTGTGTCCTTTTTCTCTAACTGAAACATAACATGCCTAAAAGGATTGAGAATCGGTTTTCAGGTTTATTTATTATTCTTTTTGATGAGAGGTGGTTTGAAATGAAATAACTTCTGACAAGCTCTTTCCTTTTCATTTGTTCTTATTTGGTGAGGGGGTAGGGGTGGGGGGGGCGGAGGGGTGAAATCTGCATCAGTAGATTTTATTTTCACAGTAAAAACTCTTTCCCCAAAAGAGAAAGAAGGATGTTGGAAATTAACATTAGTCTCGCATGTGGGTACAGACCATACAGTTATCAAGACTTATTCCATTTGCAGAAGTACAATATCAATGACCTAATTTGTTAACTGGCACCCAGTCAAACCTCAAGCCACCAAAGGTAGAAAAAAATATAACCAACTTGCTGATTCTTAGCCAATCTTGCTTTATTCTTCTTTCATTCAGAGGAAAGGCCTTTCAAAAACACTTCATTTCTCTGCTACATGTATTCATATTCTCTTTTGATATTCATTCAGTTGCATAGCAAAGAATTTTATGCTAAGCCATAGCAAAATGTGTACAGACAAGCTCAGCAGGACTTTTCATGTTGCACTGTCAACACTGCACAATGCCAGCCCTTTTTAAAATACAAACTTTATGCAGAAAAAGTTCAGACTTTCAGAGCAATTAATATCTAGTGATATCAACTGAATTGGAGGTTTTGCCCTACATTATAAGGTTAATGGCTTGCAGAAACATTAATTAGGGGATTGGAGATACTATGAATACAAATGTGTGATATACACGAATTTCTATCAATTATTAACCCCAGACCTATGATTTTGAGATCTTCTTATATATTTCAGTGAAATACTCTTGAGCCTATCACATCCTTCCACATACTTCTTAGGCAGGTAATTGTTTGACACAAAAGATTAATTCAGTAAAATACAGATACAAAAAAAATTCTCGAGTGTAAAATCCTAAAGGATATGATTTACTGTGTAGCACCTTTGTAAAACAAAGGATTTGTTTCTCAACATGCCCTAAATATTTTCTGAAATCAAGAAACTCAAAACCAAAATAATGGCTAGTTTGACCAAACTTTAATTCTTTCCCACACAAGAATAGATCAGTCCTCTCACTTGCACGGAAAGCTAAAGATTTGCCATTACTTTCAAAAAAGCTTTGGTGAATTGTGTGTGAATATAGGTCTACGTGCCTGTTACTGAAGAGCATTTGCAGCTCCAAAATGTTCTTTGTAATATATACTGGCCGGCATATGCTGACAAGTGTCAGTATAAAAATTTTTACTGCTATCACAGGTACAAATTAATTCCTGATTAACACCTAAATACAAAAATGAAAATGAACTATGCATGTTAGATAACATAACACTTGAAAAGGTCAGTAGAAAATAAAAGGAATGGTGAACTGCACAAAAAAGCAGCTGTACCCTAGACTAAGTGTGACTGTAAGAGACAGGTGAAGTCCTATAGCCACAGGGTACGAAAAATAAACGGATGCTGTTCAAAAACCAGTTTGAATGGACTGAGTAGGCTCATGCGTTCTGTAGTAGACAAATATTCCTTCCTTTCTGAAGGAAAACATACGTAATTTCAAACAAAAATATTCTAAAATTCTGAAGAAAGGCATTTTCCTAAAACATTTTAAGGGTGGTAATACTCGTGAATATTTTCCACTGTATATGGCAGCACCATGAATGACTACACAAACAGGAAATTGCTGAGGACAGGTAGTGCTACCATGTGCACTTTCCTCTTCCCAAAAGAACTGTGGAAACCATTCTATCCATTACATGGACCCCTATCAATATTTATGTTTCTCACATCGATATATAGTTTTCTTATGCCAATGCATAGCTTTCATTCTTTTAATTATAAGGCCATTGATTGCAAGAGATTACTAGACCACTTTCCAGGCCTTTGTAAAGCACAGTTATATCCCTCAAAGCATGTTTTTCAACTTTCTTTAAAAGGAAAAAATAATCTTAGAGTTTGAGATGTATGGTCTCCTTCTAAATCAAATTTGCTTGATTAAAAACAATTGGCTACTGTAAATTCCCACATCTTAAGATGAAAACAATAGTTACTGTATTTTGTGTTTCTAATAGAGATTGGTATAAGGCGAGAAGGTATTGAAATCTATTTTAAACTTTTTCTTCTGCACATACTTGTGCTGGCTAAGCCATGCTAGTGAAAAAATTATTTTCACCAGCATACAGACATGAAAAAGATGTATGAGAAGGTGCCTAACTCTGATGGTATTTTTGTGTTGAGTTCAGATCAAATTTTCAAACAATGACAAAAACAACAAAAAAAATCAAAGCATAGGTAATAATAAAACCCCCACAAACGCAACAAAACAAAACAAGAACATAAAATACAAACCACAGAGATGATCATTTGTATAAAACAGTAGATCACAGACATTTGGAACTTTGGATGTGCCAGACAGAGGAAATATAGGGCAGCTGGGGGTTCGGACAGGCTGGCTTTTGAAGCTAACAGTTGATGAGGTGAAGTCACTGAGAAACAGAATTGTCATGAAAAGCCTCATAGTACCACAGGCCAACCCAAACCCAATGGCTATGTCTGTGCTGGTAAATAAAACAGGGCCAGAGACCAAAACAAAATGTGACTGTTTTTGGAGGTGGTCCCTGGAACAAATTAGACCCAGAACTCTGCCACATATTGACTCAGAAACAGTTGTTTGGAGAGATCCTCCCAGAGCCTGGGACTGAGCCAAAAATTAGGCAATGTCTACAATAAAGTATCCAAAATTCTACTTCTCTTCCATCCTTTCCTTTATTAAATATACAATGACAATTTGTGCCATCTACCTAAATATTACTAATGGTAGGAAGGGGTTATAATATCGTATCATCACTAGGATAGATACAATACAGTCAAATGAAGGATTTCTTTGAGGTTGTAGAGCCTAGAAGACAGTGCTATGTTATAGGCAGCTTCAGCTGTCATTTTTGTTGGCCGCTGTTGACACAGCAAATGATGCAGTGTGGCTACGCACTGAAAGTCAGCCTTTCCTGGAGCCTTCTAGCCAAGCCTTGTGCATGCAAGTTTCCCACTTTGACTGGACAAGAAGCACCACATTTGTCTACCTCAGTTTGGACAAAGTTCCCCCAACCACATTAACAAGGTATTGGAGGACATTTACAGAAGCACAATTAGACAGTCGCTCATTTCCTTCCTTCTCTCCTGCTTCTCTGGTTGCCCATCCCAGCAAAATAAAGAAAATACTTTTACAATTATTTTGGATTGGCAACAGATAATAAAGACAGAAATATTCTGAATGCTCTCCATATACAGTCCCTAAACCAAAACTTTCTTATTCCTGTTCAGTTCAACACCTTTTCATTAATAGGTCTTAATCTTGCATTGCTGGCTTGATGCCCTGCAGTAGGGATCCAGAAGTTCATGTAGGATGTCAGGCTTTTGTTAGATGGAACAGCTTTCCTAAATTGAAGATTTAAAGTGGAGGCTCTGCCATGTCACTGAGAGCTCCATCTTGTGCAACACAAAGGCACTAGTTTTGAAACAATGCCATAGGAACAGCATTTTGTGCCAGATACTACATTTATTCAGGGTTACTTGAGCAGAAGTAATGAGAAGCATTAAAGCAAAGTTTACATAATGAAATGCAATATCAAAGACACTATGTACATTAGTGAGAAGAGTAGAGTTGTTTTGAACAAAACTTAGACTGCTTCTTCAGAATGTAAATTTACTAGCAGACTGCAAAATTACCCCATCCCCAATTTTGATGTTATTTTTCACCTACTATAATAAATATGTTTGATTGTGATTCATTTTGACAAAATAAAAAAAATCTCTTCTAAAATGTTTGCAATATTCTTTTTTGTAACTCTTATTCAGCAACCTGATCTTAGAGAGGCCTGTAAAATACACATAGCCATTTCATAAGATGAGGGAAAAAATATGATGGAATAAAAAGGCAAATCATCCACAGAGCAGAGTATCAACAGAAGTCAACAAAACAAGATAGCAAAATTAAATAATGTTTTTAGAAAATTATATTCTGATTAACACCCTACACAGAGAACAAGGCTGAACATCTTTGTCTCCTTAGAGAACCTGCTTTGCATGAAAATGGGCTAGATCTCCTTAAAACAAAGTGCTTTTAACCCACATCATGACTTCTGGTGAGGAATTCATGCCTGAAAGGAGTCACTACCAGCAAATTCAAATCAAAGAATCTGGAAGGTGAAAAGCAGAATTCAGAGCCTCTGTGACCTACATGCACTTTCTATGGATGGCCCCATAACCCACCTATGTAAAGAGCTACACCAGGGACCCAAACCTGCTTCCTATAAAGCTTGCAGCAAGCCTAACTAGCCTTGAACCAGAGAGCAGTGCCTTATATTTACACCATTCTGTGTTGTATGTAGCAGTAGTATGGCTATATGGAGAATATTACCTAAGCTAGGTAATCTATACACGGGTACAAGAGGGATGACAGTCAATGCAGAGAGGACTGGACCTGTTCCAGAGGGAGACAGGCAGAAGCTCTTCCCTCTCCTCTGAACACTTCCAGCAGTACAAAGCAGTTGAGGTATGTCTCAGGGCATGATATGGAGAAGGAACCTGCTGGCTTTGGAATGATAGTACCTGGGGATTTTCCTTACTTTTTTGTTTACTGACCCAAGAAAACCTACTGTTTCTTCACAGGTGCAGGGGGGAACCATGTTCATTGGAGGGGGTTTGGACTAAATATCTCTAAATGTCTCTTCCAGCTCAAGCCATCCTATGATTCTGCAACTATGACATTGCATGGGCTGTTCTGTCCTCAAACCAAATGGCTGTACCTCTTTCACAAGACTGTGTTTCCTGGTCAGAAAAAAATATTTGAAAGCAAAGTATTATGATGACTGTTGTACGGATTAAACACACGCAGCTAAAGGATCTTTATCTTCTCCTTTACTTTGATTACCCATGGCTCTAACAAATCTCTCAGCATTTGGCAGCAAAATCTGCCCAAGCTAAGAGAAAGCTGCAGCCTCCCAGATAGCTGCAGCAGGAGGATGGGTCTCCCACTATGCTGCATCATCAGAAAAATACAGGTCTAGTTTTCCCCCACTTTTCCCCCTCTCATGTTTTCAGCCATATGTGGTAGCTAGGATCACCTCAAGCAAATGGCAGCACATGGGAAACCAAGGCAGAAAACCAGGCAGTGTCAGGAGTCAGCTACAGGATGAGTGCAGAGAAGGGCTGTGACATTGCAAACCAGCTTGAAGAACAGGAAGAAACAGCTGCTCAAAACTACATCCATGACCTTTCCATGGACTAACCCAGTGGGGAACAGATGTAGTCTATGAATGATAAGGGAACAGCCAAATGAAGTGCAAATGGGAAAGACAGACTGAAACAGGGACTGGACAAAGACCAAGAGAAGAAATTACCAAAAAAAAAA
>VYXC01002452.1:1099134-1120246 GCA_013397175.1 Platysteira castanea | reverse complement strand
AAAAAAAAAGAGGAAGAGGTAATTTAGACCCCACATACAGAAGAGGAGAAAAGCAGTTTTGTGCCGAGGCAGAATCCTAAAAAAGCCCACAGGAAAAGCAGATGGGAAATATGTGTGGAAACAGTGCTAACACCTGCAACAGGTGTGTTATTCTTTCGATATGAAGCAAAGAGTTCCAACCACGTATGACCACAGCACTGAAAGAGATCTGTCAGAAAGACAGAAAGGATAAGCAGTCCCAACTGATTAATTTGCATATAAGGAAAGTAGTTCAAAATATTACAAAAGCAAAACATGATAGAGAGCCAGGATGAAAAGGACTGTCATAACAAAGGTGTTGCTAGATTTACTGAGTAAATTTTCTGAGCCCAGAAGTTCTAATCGTCATAGCCCCTAAAAAAACAAACGACACCAATAAAGTATATTGATATAATATACAAGAAGCTGCTTCTTCAGACAGTAAGGAAAAGAAAATTGATTGGAACTGTGCAGATAAGGAACTTGGAGAAGACTTCCAATGTCAAGCATGGGTGAAGAAAGCAAAATGCACATGCTGGAAGCCAACCAAGGGGAGACCCAGTGGGGTAGGCTGGAGGGGTTTGAACGCACAGATCACTGGAACGCCTCCTGCCGCCACAGCCAACTGTTTGGGTTACACTGTCTCCCCTTATGCAGACAGGCTGCCAGCCTCTTTGGCTCAGAACTGGCAGGGCCTGTTAGGCAGGCTGCAAACCTTCAGGAGAAGGAGGGAAAGGGAAAGCTTTCACTTAATTTGAATAATCCGGCTTGTACTTCCAACATACAAATTAGGCAAGAAACTAAAATTGTTCTGCAGCAAAAGATGAAGGATAACAAGAATATAATGCCTGACGCAAACGTGTGGGGAAACAAGCAACAACTGGAAGGTACCGTACTAAATAAAGGAGATTACGATCTGGAAAGACTAACTGAAACTTGGTGGGATAATTCCCTTGTGTTGAAAAGACAGGATGCAGTATGCATGGGAAAGGCACAATGGAGAAAATCAATAGGTGCAAACTATATTATATAATGCTTTCAAGGCACATATTTTATCATTTTGACAGTGACAACAGTAAAATGGTAAAAATCTCAGGTAAGCATACAAGAAATTAGGAAAAAAAACCAAAACCAAAATGAACAAAAAACCCCTACAGCAATAATTTCATGTATATCCCTTAGGCCAGCACTCTGGAACAGAGCCAGGGAAGGCACAAACCTCTGAATGTATTTTAGTTGATGAAGTCTCTAGATAGTGCATACAGATGCAAAACTGTCCAACGCATATAGTGAATTACAAAAACTAAGGATGAAGGGTTGGATCAAAGTTTCAGCTGTTGGGAAGTGGGGCACTGAAACTATGGAAGCAGAGCACTTGAATCCAACACAGGAAGAAAGTAATGCAGAGAGAAAAAAAGGTCTAAGGGAATCAACTCTGCTTTCAGAAACATTTTAGAGAACATAAAATATTGAATATGGGATAAGAATAAATGCTTGAAATTTATCTTTATGAAAAAACATTGGGTACTTTTGGGGAAAATGCAAAAGGAATAAAACTCATCTGTGGGGAAAAGAAAATGAGATATAAGGCAAAGCAATGGTCAGAGTGTCTCCACAAGGGCCATTCAGAGTTCAAAGTACATACACAGGAAGGAGTGGCAGGAAAGGAATCCAAGGACTGTTAAATCTGAATAAGTCAAAAAGGGAAAAGGAGAATAACAGGACTTATATAGTTACCAAAGGGGAAAAAGAAGTACAAAGATAAAAAGAGACTCTACCAGTGAAAGAAAAAGGAAAGAAAATTAAATTAGAGTGGAAAAATAAAACAAGATACCAACCCAAACTGTGTATCCTATTTAGCATTAAAAAATTTACAAGCAATTTAGAGCCAACCACTCCAAAATCATCCTCAACGGTTTGGAACAGGTCCAGAAAAGGACCACGTTGAGACATATGATGTACTTTTGAAGCACTCCAGAATCAAGAGTAATCAAAAGACCTATCTTTGGCATAGAATGTAGGAAATTTAGGGTGTGGTTCACAGGATCTATCTTGGGCAATAAAGGCACCAATATCTTTGAGCCAGTCCCTCTAGGTTTTTAATGACAGACAAAGAAAAACAGGAAATTACCTGTCCTGATTTTGGCTGGCATAGAGTTTTTGGGGTTTTTTTTCACAGTAGCTGGTATGGGGATGTGTTTTGGATTTGTGCTGTAAACAATGTTAATAATACAGATATGTTTTCATCATTGCCGAGCAGGGCTTACACAAACTCAAGACCTGTTCTGCTACCCTGCCAGCAAGTAGTCTAGGGGTGCACAAGGAGTTGACAGGGGACACAGACAGGACAGCTGATCCCAAATGATCACAGGGATATCCCATAGCACGTTGCCATACTCAGCATTAAAAGCTAGGGTAAGGAGAAAGAAAAGGAGGATGTTCAGAGTGATGGCTTTTGTCTTCCCAAGTGTGCTGGTTTTGGCTGGGGTAGAGTTAGTTTTCTCCCCAATGGCTGTATGGGGCTGTGTTTTGAATTTGTGCTGAACACAGGATTGATAGCATAGAGATGGTTTTGTTATTGCTGAGCAGGGCTTGCACAGAGCCAAGGCCTTTTCTGCTTTCCATAATGCCATGCTGGCGAGAAAGTTGGGGTGCATAGGAGGCTGGGAGGAGACACAGCCAGGACAGGTGACCCAAACTGACCAAAGCGATATTCCAGACCATATGGCACCATGTTCAATAAACAAAGTGAGGGGGGTAAGAAGGAGGAAGTGAGGATGTTTGGAGTGATGGCATTTATATTCCCAAGTCATTGTTATGTGTGATGGAGCTCTGCAATCCTGGAGATGGCTGAACACCTACTCATGGGAAACAGTGAATTAATTCCTTGTGCTTTGCTTTCACGCATGGCTTTTGCTTTACCTGTTAAACTGTCTTTATCTCAGTCAACAAGTTTTCTACCTTTTACTCTTCAGATGCTCTTGCTGACCCAGTGGTGGGTGAGTGGCAGAGCAGCTGCCTGGTAACTGGTTTTTGGCTGGGGTTAAACCACAACACCAAGTCACTGTTACATATGATGGGGTCCTGTTTTCCTGGAGGTGGTTGAAGGCCTGCCTGCCCATGGGAAGTGGTGACTGAATTCTTTGGTTTGCTTTGCTTGTGTGTGCAACTTTCACTTTTCCTTTTCAACTGTCTTAATCTCAGCACATGAGGTTTCCCTTTTTCCCTTCCAATTCCACCCCTTATCCCACTGGAATGGTGTGCGAGGGAGCGGCTCTGTGTGGCTTGGTGCGCCAGCTGGGGTTAAACCATGACATAAACTCTGCATAACAATGTTGGCTTCTGGAATAACATCAGACACATCCAGAGATACCAACTTTTCTCCTGAGGGTATAAAAAGCAGCCTAATTTAGATTTAGACATCTAACTTGTGCATGCCTCAAGTCATATGAGACAAATCCCACCCTTACTTTCTTAATATTAGGAAATCTAGGAGGATGAATTAACGCATGCATGTGATATTCGAAGTTGATTCCAAAATAAAAGAAAATTCAAAAATTCAGATGACAATTGTTTAGCTCCGGTTTTTGTGAATGGTAAAAATAGCATATCATTTTAATGATAAGAGTATTTGTATTAGGTCTGGACAGTGTTTTTTGATTTTGATTTGATATTCTAACACGTGCTGAGTTCTACTCTAATCCTGCTCTCTCAGAGCTCCATGGTAAGCATTAAATATAAGACTTCCTCACACTGAAAAATACAAGTATACTTTCATAGATGCAAGTGTGAGATCCTACCCTCTTTGATGCTGATGTCAAAATTCCCCTGAACTTCACTATGACTAAGATTTTACCAGAAAAGTGCATAGAATGATGTAGGCCTGTTTAAGAGAGCAAAATTAAGAAAAAGGACAATATTAACAAAGATGAATGTTAGGCCTACCATTAGGAAAACATGCAATATTGAGTTTTAATAACCTCTGAAATATAAATGAAATAAATACCTTGTTAGAAATGCTTAATGTTGACTGGCTAAGCCAACACAAAAAAATAGCAACACTGGTAGAAAAAGTTGATATTGTCAAGGTGAGAAAATAAAAGACCTAGGAGGTATTGTCATTGTCTAATCTGTTCAATCAAAGGGGATGAAATGGGAGAACATAATCCTAATTGCTTTCAGAAGTTTTAGATTGTATGTGTTACAGTGATGTGAGCTATTGAAAGAGTGCATTTTGAGAAGTATTTTGCAATAGGAAGAAAATAAATGATTTAACACCTTTAATGGCATGGTGCTTGGAACACGAGGGAGCCATCAATGTAGATGAAAACGTGGTGCCCTTTTACTGGAAGATATAACCGCTGCCAACATACTGTCACCACAGTGGGCCCTGTCATCTCCAAAATGGAGCAAACCTATTGGCCACAAGCTGCAGGTAGAAATGTGCGGGAGACCTGTGTCTCAGGCTGACTGAGGCTGTATGGTATGCATGTGTGTGTGCCATGCTTTTTTTCTGATGCCACACCAAACTGCTTTATCGTCCCAGCAATCATTCTCTTCTAATGAAAAGGACAGTGTAATCCATTTGCCAGCAGATCTGACAGAAAAACTGGTATCACCGAATTTTTGGAAACCCAGTCTAAAAATTCCAATTTTCACGCATTCTGTTCAATTTGAAATGAACTTATTAGAACACTGCACTACTCAGCACTATAACTGTTAAAAAAAAAAATCTGAGCCTTATAAAATTCTGTTTCTTAAGGAAAAGACTATTTTTAAAGATATTTTGTAATATAGTCCATATAGTACTCACCTTGCAACTAAGGTAACACCTACATGATGAGCACTGTTCACTAGTAATCAGTAACCTAAAATTAACCATTTCACTATGGACTCAGAAAAAGGATGAAAGTCCACCTCTATGTGCCTATGTTTATAAAATACTACTGTGGCAGTTGTATATTTCATCAGCAATGTGAGCCCATGAAAAACATAGAGAAAAATTAAAATTAACTACCATTCTAAGAAAACAGATATACTTTTATATCTGTGCTTTCCATTACAAATAGAACATTCACTTCTTTCCTAATACACAGAAAATGCCCTTCTATTTCTTTGCTCTTTATTTTTGTAGCTGCAGCAACTCTAAAGGAATATTTAAAGCAGTAGTAACTATCTCAGTGTTTCACAGTGCAGTAACACTGAGAGTGTGAGTGAGAGGAAAGACCACTTAAAAGACTGGAAAGAAAAACAAGTGATAGTGTCTACCCACTCATAAATATATACTGAATTTCTTTACAGTCAGGCAAGACCATAACCCCTACAACTGTGACACCTACAACTGCCACAGATGTCAAAAAGAGATAGAGAAAACAAGGACAAGAATGTCGAAACTACAATACATTTTCAAACAATTAATAATCAGCAGTATGAAAAAACACCTAGGAAATGTCAAGCAAGAAGAAAATCAAAGAACATAATCTATGCTGTGTATTAAATGTGTCAGAGGCCCCAAAGGAAAAAAAGTATGTAATCATAGTTGTAGTGTAAAGGGGGTGTTAAGGTTGTCAAGAAAATGGAGTTCCTTTACTTTAGCAGGCTTAATTTTTGTTCCTTGTAAATTTCACCACTGGAGCCCTTTTGTTGGGCTTTGTTGGTTTGGGCAATTTTGGTTGGGTTTGGGGTGCAAGGAAGGATTAGGAGGGGGCTTTTTTTTTCTTCTTTTTTTTTTTTTTTTTAAATTTTAAATATGGATATTTGGACCAGTGTAACTGTTCCTCTTCTTGGAGGTCTGCAGCACATGACTTCACTAGCAGTGACCCTGCAGAACAATGTACTCTGCAGTGAAGTTATTCTTGGAGAGGAGGTGACAGGATGTTCTCATGTAGGCAGTATGCAATTATACACTGTTATCTGGTGACAGCTGATCCAGCAGCCAGCACACTGCAACACAAGTCAATGTTCTTTCTCATACAGAAAGGATAAACCTCACTACAGAACAGAGGTTAAATCTAGCAAATGTATCCAAAGGAATAATCAGTTTCTCCATTTACAGGTGTGAAGAAGAGGTTTATTGCCACAGTTCCACTATTATTCCCTCTAATATTATCCTAGATTATATTAATTGCTCCAGTATGTGTCTCTGGTACACAACTAAGAGAAATACTTTTTGCGTTTTCTGTCTTATACATACATATTGCATACATACAGCAATCCAATGTGTTTATATGAAACACCAGTTTATCATCAGTGCTCTCCCAATACAAGGCTACAAAGAAACTGGAGATAGGAGATAGAGATAATGATTTACACCTGACCTAATAAAGAGCTCTATGACAAAGCTGTCACAGTACTCAAAGACATCTCCAAGTTAGTCATCTTAGTCAGCTAAGAAATTAAAGCTATTTCTTTAATAGCTACTGGAGAGAACTTGCATGATGTCTCTCATCTTAACCTGTAGCAGCCATCTGATATACTCTAAAAGTGCCTGCTTCTATCCATTAACCATACTCCATTAACAACAACCATAAGTTTCTGAAGATAAATTCCACCTTTCCAGTGTAGCTACAGACAAGGTTAAGTGTCAGGAACATTATTTATGCTATTGAAATTGGAGAAAAAAGGGAAAAAGAAAAAGACAAGAAGATAGACAAATTCTTTGCAGTATGCAGAATTCTAAACATTCATTTAACCTGTTAGCCTTCCTCTGATTCCTTCAGCATCACTTACCTTAGGCTTATTCTTGAAAAGGAGAACACGCTGTCACAGTCCATCTGCCTTAGCACAGCAGTGATCTTCTTACATGTGCAAGCATTCAAATCTCGTTCTTGGGCAATACCACTGTGTGAGATCAGTACTTGGGTAAATGTTTGTACAACGGTTCTCAGAGGTGTAGCTAGAAGATAATTTTCAGTGGGACTGGAATCATCCTATGTCCATTCGACCCATGATAAACCCATTATTTTTCCCACTGTGCACATCCAATTCATATTATGTGAGCTGTTCAGACTCCCAGCACTAATTCACCTTCATGCTATACAACTTCCTGACTACTGTGGGATGGGTCATGTCACAGATGTTTTCTCATGGAAAATAATTCTTATCTGATATGCTTGTCCTGAGGACCAGAACTGGCCTATGGGCCACAATATCCTTTAGGCTATCAGTTGGATGGCTTTGTTCCAAATTGCCCATGAAGTGGGTGCTACCAGTGAATGAACAAAAATAATGCTAAATTAAGTATCATAACAAAATAATGTATTGTCCATAAAATCCATTTTCATAACCCTCTGGGCTAAATGAATGTAAAATATTTTATTTGACATTATACTTGAGCAGCTACAGCAAACTGCAGAATGACTCCAAAATCCGGTTACCAGTAGAGGAAGATTCGCCTTCTGAGTGTGCATGTATAAAGAGAATTTTTTTTTTTGGTCTAATTTTGTGAGATGTAACACTGACTTTGAAACCAGTGTATGATCATGTTTCCTCCCAAAAGCTGGAACAAACCTTTGAGACAGACTGACATTTGATCCAGCAGAATGGTACCTTGTGGCAGTTGTTCTACTGATATGGGGAATAAAAATTTTGGAAGTTATGTTTGTAATTTGGTCAATGAAATGAAATTACCATATGCAATGGGTTGACCCTGGCTGGATGCCAGGCACCCACCAAAGCTGCTCTATCATTCCCCTCCACAACTGGACAGGGGAGAGAAAATATAATCCTGGGTAATCTTGTAAAAGCTAGATAGAAGGAGCTTTTTCCTATCAGAAAATCTTTCATGGGACTGTAACATTTCTGAACAAATTATTGACAAGGAATTCTTTCAGCTTTAAACAAAAACTACTTGCATTAAAATAAGAGAAATAAACATCAGCTGCTTCTTCCCCAGAGAGACAACAGTGCCCTAGCACATGGGAAAGTAAAGTACAAATACCCACTCACCTCACTTAACTCGAACCGCTATCATGAACAGTTATCATATCCCAACTCAGCATATCAGAAGCTGAACTACAGTCTGCTCTAAGACTGCACAATAGGGTTTATCAACAGAGAACTCTCACACAGTTTTTCCCTTTGCTTTTTGCATTCAGAACAGGGCCCTCAATCACATTCCTTTAAAACTGTGGTTACTAAAGGAAACTGTGGTTTTTTGTCCATTATTTGGGTTAAATTCAGAGAAACTTTTATACCACCCCAGTTGAGAATTCTCCATCAGCCTGCCTCCTCCAAATTAAATAGAAGTTCATACTGTGAGGTTTTGCTTTAGGTTATAAAATCTACCAGCCCCAAGCTGAGTTAAGACTGCACTTTTCTTCATTTTACTATTTGTTTAACTACTTAACTTCAAAACAGGTCTTCCCATCCACATTCTCTTCCCTTGGCTTCCTCTACTTAGCTGACATGCAGTTCTTCCCTTCAGTCCTTCTAGGTCCTAGCTAATCCCCTGAGCAGGCGGCAATGGGGAAGCTGCCAGAGCAATACCAGGGCTCATTCGACACGAGCTACAGGAGCAGCATTTTAAAGAATCTCAGTACTATATGCTTGCCTCTTGAAAATATGTTGTTTGGTATAAATGACTACACATTATTTTAAGTGCAAAATCTTATTTATTTTTATTTATTCAGCAATAATCTTTGGGAGGGGGGAAGGGTACTTTTGTGTGAATTTTGTAATAAGTTTAAATGTCTTGTCCCACTGTGCAACAGGAAAAACATTTCTTATCCTGCTGTAGTTACTTATCAGAAGCTGTTAAGGAAACATGGAAAGAGGAAGAGGAAGAGGAAGAGGAAGAGGAAGAGGAAGAGGAAGAGAAAGAGGAAGAGAAAGAGGAAGAGAAAGAGAAAGAGAAAGAGAAAGAAAGAGAAAGAGAAAGAGAAAGAGAAAGAGAAAGAGAAAGAGAAAGAGAAAGAGAAAGAGAAAGAGAAAGAGAAAGAGAAAGAGAAAGAAAGAGAAAGAGAAAGTTTGTGAAAAGCAGTGAAATTTGTCAGGCCCTTCAGATCTAAGGAAAGATAAGCCTCAGGGGAAAGCTAGATATGCGTATATTTCTTAATTGGTTTCAAATGTGTTTTCTTTGAAGTGTCTCTGTACTAAACAAAGATTCTGTTTGAAGAAATTTGTTTGGTCATAGTGTCAACCACTGCCATTGATTTTGGAGAGAGAAGAGTAAGTCAGACCTTCAGAATTAGTCATAGTATTCTGCAACTGTAGCTGAGACTGTTGTTTGAAGCTGAGTGTCCCCAATCTGTCCAAGAGTTATTTGATCTGTACTGTATGTATACATTGATATTTTGACCTTGGCCAGCCTTGAGGTTGGCTTCAGCCGGGCCTGTCTGCATAAGATGTTTTTTCCCCATCTGCACTACAACAAAGCCTCTATATTATACCAAAGTAACCCCACTGCAATTTTTATTTTCTGAAGCAAAGCTGTTAAAAGATCTGCCCTCTGACAATTCAGCTCTTCTTCCAGCTATATCCTTCTTTGCAGGAAGCAAAGTGGATAAAAAAGAGGCAGAAAGTAGGAACAATGGACTGCAGTTGATGGGCAGCACCTTCATCACTTCCCTCCAGCAAGGACAGCACAGAAGAATCACTGGAGAGCCAATGTCTGCACATCTCTCTTACTTCTGCTCCACTCCTCAGGGAGAGCTTAGTATTTCTTCCTCAAGAGGTAGAAAGGGAAAAAGAAGAAACCATCACTGACCAGTGATGGTTCCGTCATTCAACCCAAAGGTTTTGCACTGTTTCTTAGCCAAAGTTACAAAAAAACATAGTTCTTGTTCACTTACACCAACGCTTCCACTGCAAACAAAAGTATACTCAGATAAAAGAAGTAATAAATAAAATAATAGTGTGTTGGCATTATTTTTTCATCAGAATGATCAGAAAGTATTGCATAAAAAATTAATTGGAAAATAATTCTTCTCTTCAATTTGACAGTTGAAATTAGATAAATATAATTTCACAAATGAGAGATTTAAAAAGTCACAATAGTTAAAAAAAATAAATTACCTGTGATAAATTGCAGCTCATTAAACCAATGCCAATGGTCATTCACTAAAGGAAAATATTACCATATATTACTATTTGTTAAAGGAAAAGTAAAACCTTATTTAATATTCATTGAACCATTTAAATAAATAGGTTACCAATATTAATAACATAAGCATTTCCAAAACAGCTAGAATGAAAAACAGAAGTCACGGAATAGCAACACTCAGCCTAGGTATGATTCTCATGAAAAAACCACCCAATTTGAAAATAATATAGTGTTATTGCTCTGTTGTCTACGAATGACACCCTAAATATGTCTTTTCCCCTATTTGGCTGCAGCTTATGTAACAAGAAGCAGTGTATTTGGGCTAGATATAAGTATAAATGCAGAATCATGCAGCAAGCTATGCTTTCTGTTTCTTTCTCAAACCCTTGCTTCTGAAAAACAGAATGAGGGGGAAAAAAAATCTTACGTGGCTTATCACGTATTACACCTGACAAAAGCAATGCCATTTAATGTATGAGGTTTTTTTCGTGCTGAAATAGTGTCGGTGCCTTGGTGTGCTAATCCATCTCGGAGAGGAAGGACTGGCTGCCCTGGTGCCAGCAGAGGGAGCATAGAGCATTGCTTTCTGTGGGCTTCAAACCTGCAAGGGGAGCTTTGTCCTTTCCTCTTCCAATTTTTCCCCCCAATTAAATGTTTTTAAAACTTAATGATCGCACATTCCGTGCTAAAAGCACCGTTTTATGCATCAAAAATACAGCTGTGAGGTAACACAGGTGTCAGATTGCTGTAGGATAACTAACTTCTAGCATCTGGAACACCAAGGCAGACACAGGCAGGGAATTTCACCAAGATGAGAGGTAAGACATCCCAGAGCATGGCAGCTAAATTTTGTAACAAAACTGTATCTTCAAACCACCCTCACTTAGCAGCACAACACGTGCTCAGGCACAGCAGCCACTGCACAAAGGGGAGATGCTGCTCTACAAAGGGCATGTTTGTGCACATCCACATGTCCAACACACCTGTTCCCAGCTGGCTACGGAAGGGGTGTGACCTGGGCGTTGTGAGAATTAATTAGCTAATGAGCCTTATCTTCCTGTCATTACTCAGGTAAAACTTCCATGTGTCTGAAGCCAAGTAACTGCAGAACTTCTGAGGAGGAAACGCGTGATGTCTGCGCTCCTTGTGCAGCTGACAACAGCAGGGCCTGTTCACTCTCTGACTCAGATGGAGGAAAAATGTGTGTTAAGCCTTTCCACGCACTAGAAAATCCATACAAAGGACTCCAGAAAACTTAGACAGAGTCAATTAAGGCCTTTTCTTTTCCTCATGATTCTCATTATCGGATTCTCACAAAATTGGACCCCACTTTACCATGCCTTCAAAGGGACTCTTGTGGAAGCAAACAGCAGCAATCAGCATCTTGCAGGTTTTATTCCCAAGTAAAAAGCTCATTGCAAAATGTATCAGACAGACACATCCCTTGGCACCCTGACTCTCCCTAAAAGAGTCTGGAACCATAAAGCTTCCAGAATCAGATTTTCATAAGTTGAAGCCTAAGGTTGTAGAGGATCTTCTCATGCACAGTTAGTGCAATTGCATATGTACAGCTGACTTTTATACATACAAATGGAGCCTGTATGCTAGTGCATGGCTCAAAGGAATCCAGACAGCTATACAAAAACACACATGGGCCTCAGTTTTTGTTTTATGAGGTGAATTAAGTGAAGGGGGAAGAAGAAGGTGATGGGAAAAAGATGAAATTCAGACCTCATCAAAGCAAAGGGTAGTTTTCCTATAGACTTCAAAAGATTCAAAGCTTCATCTGTTACATTTATGTGCTACTGAACCCAGAGATATGCTCAGAAACAGGTTTCAACCTCAATTCATTTGGCAGCCCAACTTCTTCCTGGTTGAATGGTGGAAGCACTGACAAGAATCTCAAAAGAAAATTTTATCGTGATCTAAATCAGTAGTTCCCAATTTTTTCTGGCTGTCTGGGCAAATACCTCCTTTTAAGAGACAGTGAGAGCCTTCTATCCCAGCATTTATGACTCACATAGCCCAAACTAGAGTGTTCATGGAGTTGTCCATTGGACTGGCATGCAAACTAGCACCGTGTTTCCCAGAAACTGTGTATTTGCTATCTAACTCATTCCCAAGCTGCTCCTGCAGCTACCTGGGAGTAGGTTACAAGCTGGATAAATTGAGTTTGCAAGCTGTGTTTAGCCTATACCTTGCAGAATTAGCATTCTTCCTCCAAGTTCATACTGTTTACATGGACCTGACTAAGTACCATTAACTGTCTTTCAACAGGAGCTTATGTCTTTTGGGAAGAGGAGTGGGGGGAAATGTGGGAAAAGTCTCCTCTTGTTGTCAAATTTAACGTTAGTCTATGCAAGTACAACATTGCTGACACTGCTGTTAAATTCTGGCTACACTTAACTTGATGGCAAAATTCCCTTTGACTTTATTAGAGTAGATTTCACAACAAGTGTTAAGGGAATGTGACTGCAAGACTGAGGCAAAGGCAAAGTAAAAGCAAGAACAGTTTCCCCACTGCAGTCCAGAGACAATGCATGGCTCTCCAGGGCTATAAGGCAAGAAATAAAAATATAAATAAAGATATAAATTAATGAAATGAATATCCTGTTCAGACAGTTACTAGTTCTTGGCACTTTTTTCTCCCATCTTGTCATCTACAGACACCTGTCCAGCTGCACTTTCTTCACACTTGACTGTCTAGTTAAGCTTCTCTGTCAGTCTTGCTGTCACTCCTCTTTCAGCACACGATGTCAGCTCTCCTGCCATCTTGCTGTCACTCTTTTCATATGGCAGGATTCACAGCTTTAGCTCACAGACCTGTTTGTACACCGGAAGAAAAATATTTGTCATATTTGCTTCCAATCCCCCATTAAAAATGACCATAGCTAAGTAGGAAAAGCCTGTCAGGAAAGAACTGACATTGAGTTTCTCTGCCTGCAGTGTTCCAAAACACCGGATTTTTTCTTCTGCCTACCCAAAGATACGAGAATTGAGAAGTGAAGGATTTAGCTCTGCTAGGGAATAAGCATATATATTCTGTAATGGCTTTTCAAGTTCTCTTCTACATGTAGGTCAGTGAACAGCAGAGGTTTGGTCCTAATTATTGTTTTGTTGTGGGATTCTTTTTCTCCACTGATCTAATGGTGGCTAAGCAATCATTTTGCACTGCTGGGCAAAGGCAATCGCAAACTTGTTAACTGGGCATTTTTATGCTGCTCCCCAGCACAAAACACACACCTCAAAGCCCCCAAGGTGGCAGGTTCTAAAGTGCTACTCATATTAACAGCAAAATATTGCTGTGTTCACTGTGTGAGCAGACCTTAGGTTAGTTGGTATAATGTGACATATGAGAATGTGTAATTCTTGGTCACAGCAAAGGAGAGTAAGAAAACAGGTTTTTACAGCAAAAGCTTTCCATCATGTGTTCCCTTTGCAGGACATGGATAACCTCTGACTTCCATATGGTGCTGGATTCTCAGAGGATGGAAGTGAGCAGTGGTAAATCACCCCAGATGAGTATCTCCTCCTCAATATAATAAGCAGTTTATGTATCCGGCTGCAAAAGTGTTCTAGGAAGTTGCCAAACAGGAAGGAGATCCTTGCCTGAAGTAATTTGCAAGCTAAAGGCTGGATCCTACCAAAGCATCTGGTCTGAGGTTTTGAACAGCTTTTACTCCCGAAAGATTTCAAAAGATATTCAGGAGGGCCATGTCTTACAGCATGCTGTAAGGTTTGGCTAAAATTGCCTGTAAACGAGTCTCAGGCACTTAGCAAGGCTATGTTACCTTAGCCTTTAAACCAGGGCAGAAATGTGCTGTGGATAGATGAACTGAAACTACACCCACAAGGAGATGAAATTATATGAACAGACATACAAGCATATCATATTGCAAGTGAAAGACAGTATGTTACTGTACTCAAAAGATTTAAAAAAATATGCAAATCTTCCTTCCCATGGCCTGACCCACCAGTGCAATGCTGCCAAAATGGATGGGTTAATGCCATGCAGTGAACTGCGCAGATCACAGACTTAAACCTGCTGCCACACACCTCCTTTCTCACGACCGTTCGTTTCAATTAAATACCCTCTGGCCACCCTTAAGCCAACAGTGAAATTCTTTATATCTTGGAGAAAGGTGTCATGATAAAGGAATAAGAACATACATCCTACGTTATATGAGTAAGGAGAATTTAATGCTGCTGCACATTAGCTGGCACTTTCTTTTTTACCTTGGTTTTCACAGACTCCAAACCTCAAAAAAAGTTTGATATTCTCCTTACTTCATCCTCTGGCTTTTCTGTCAGTTTTATTTAAGAGTTACATTTCTGGCTAGAATACAATGTTTTAGTCACAGTGTATGGACATTGCAGAACATTGCAAAGAATATTTGACCCCTGTTTTTTATTTCCTAAGTGTATCATCAGTTCCAAACACTGAATATATTGGCAGAATTGGGCATTGCTAAACAGCAACACTAAGTCTAACTGGATTTGAGTTAGTTAGCATGCACTAACTACCTCATGTGATGGCAGGAAATGACAGCTCCAAGGCTGAAATCAGATCCAGGCAGGTGGGCTCCTAAAGGGGGTTGGTGCAAACACAAATGTTGGCCCGTGTGGATCCAGCTGCAGAAACAGAGCCTGTGGTTGCAGAGGCCTTAGGAGAAAAATCTGTAGTTATATTTAAAATCTAATGCATCCAACACATTATTATGCACACATATCATATATGATGTATCATGCATGGTGATGCATCAACACTGCCTGCATCAGATAGTTAAGGGCACTAATGAAGTACAGAGGTCCAGACTTGCCTACGATGACACATTTCAGTACTTCTCAGGTGCAGGGTTTTTGTTCCTAAATAAATTGATTGGATAAACCCATGACATCTTTTTGAACTCCAGGATACAGAGTTCCTGTGAAAGGGAAGAATCAGAGTGAACAGCTTTTCCTTGCAAGCCATGCAGAAAACTTACCTTTCTGTGTTGAAGACAAGGGATGAGTTACCCCAGTCATTGGAGCAGATGTAGAAACCAGTGGAAATGAGGAGACAAAAAGTCAAAGCCCAAGGATTGGCTAATAGAGAAAGAAGTGTTGTAATTGCTAAATCACCCAAACTGCTTTGCCAAACTTTGACATGCTTGATTTCCTGTGCTTAAATAATTTTTAGGCTTAAAAAAAAAAGGGGGGGGGGGGAATGANNNGGAAGTGCAGAAAAATAACCAGCTGTTCCTTGTATACTGCAGGAAACATGTATGATTTATTGCTTTAAGGTTATTTTTGAAGGGGCTGCCCGTGGCAGCCGGAGTGCCGGAGAAGTCACTGAGGCCTGTCCACTTGAAGGGCTCAAACTGTTTCCTGAACAGCCCTTCTTCACTCGTCACCTCCGACAGCTCCCATTGACAACGTGTGACTGGGGCCCCGGAGTGTTTTAAAGCGGCGGGGGGCCGGGGCGGACAATGGGGCTGTCAATTACCTTTTCCCCCGTCGTGAAAGGGGCCGGCGAACAANCGGCAGGGCAGGGGCTGCCCCGCATCCCCATCCCCGCTCCCCATCCCGCGCCCGGGGGGGAACGCCCAGGCTGCGCTACCTAGATTGTGCCTTTAAAAACTTCCTGTGTGCCTTGATGGCTTGCTGAGAGGACTGTCCATCATACAGGCGCTTTGTCTGGCAGTCACTGCCATTTGAATTTGACTGACTGAGGAAGCCCGAGTTATTTGTAAAGAACAACAAGGCTTTTCATTCATAATTTCAGTGGGGGGACAGGGTGCTAATGACTGAGCTTGAATAACCAGGGAATGCGGTATTCAAGGCAGGAAGAAGCCCAACTGGCTGCCAAATGAGAGGAAGGGAGGGGAGGGGGATGTAGGTGAAAGTGCTTGTGTGAAAAGGCAAACAATGAAATCGGGATCACACGCATGTATACAAATACAAATCAGGTTCTCAAAAGGTGAGACAGGCAAAGACAGAAGCAGGAAGGAGAGCGGAGGAATATCCCGTTTCTATTTCATTGACTTGCCTTCAGAATCAGCTTCTGCAATGCTAAATCCGAGAGGGTCTCAGCAAAAGGCAGCTCTCTTCCCTCCTGCCACCCTCTCACCACAGAGAAAATGCTTTCCCTCTCCCATTCCTTTTTGTTGCAGAAAAAAAATCCTTGGGTTTGAAGCTGGGCTGAATGAAGATTTTGCCTTCGCAGCTTAAGCTCCAGCTTCGACCAAACTTGAAAGTACTTCTGCTAGCCCGGGCTGTGGCCCAGCAGCTATCATCCGTACATATAATTTTACATATTGACTGTCTAATTTAGACATATATTTACATATATTCTCTAACTTCGAAAAGACTTTGTCTTTACGGAAGTCAAACTTCACCTGATGCAAAAGCTATTCAACTAAATAAAGGTTGTCGCCTTTATTTCTATTGTCTACAGTGAGATTTTGAATAAGGTGTTAACAGAAATTTCCTTAGCTAAAACAGATTCTATAGAGCCATAATTTATGTCCCTGTGGAGAAAACAAACCTACAGAGCTAAGAAAGAAAACAGAAATTGAACAGCACATACTCTGGAAAACACAACTGCTTTGACACAATGTAAACCATCAGAACTGGATATAATTTATGCCAATTTGAATTGCGTTGTGAGTAAGCAACAATAAGAAAACTTAAAATATGTTAAACGGTTTAAACACTTAACCTCAAGAATGAAGGAAGTTTTCCAGTGGGCTTATTTTGCAAGCTTGTTCTGTCAGATGCGGTGGATCTATTGTCTATGTTTGTAATGCAATTTCCAGTGCTTCCTTTAACTTTCATTAATTAGAACACCATCCTGGGAGCTGTTCTGGACAGCTGGATTCCCTCCCTGGCCTGGAGCACATCAGACTTTCACTCAGGCTCCAGAAGG
This sequence comes from Platysteira castanea, assembly GCA_013397175.1. NCBI lineage: Eukaryota > Metazoa > Chordata > Aves > Passeriformes > Platysteira > Platysteira castanea. The sequence continues at coordinate 1,103,279 of VYXC01002452.1, read as the reverse complement.
AGTCAGGGGCTTGTTTAGGAGGAACAGCTCCGAGATTCAGCTTCTCTGTTAATTTCTTCCTTTGTGTCTATGGGACTTTTGAAAGTAGTTGGCCTGCTTAAAATACAGGAAAAGATGATTACAAAACCACAAATGAGATAGGAGTAAATACACCAGATGCAGAGATGGAAGTTTAGAGGAACTCTTTAATCAAGGGGTGGGAGTGGATGCTCCTGCAGAGAGAACCTTGTTTAGATAATCAAACATTTTGTCCTCTTCCCTCTCAAAGTAAGATAATTGTCTAACAGTTCATACCCTTTTTGTAAGGTGTTCCAATTCTATCAGATGCAGATTCTGCAATTTTGGTTGTGCAGACAGACTCTGGAGGTCACAAGGAAATCAACACTTTGGGCCTCCAAGGGAAGCAGCATGCACACAGCAGAGTCTGGACTGGGACCTGAGAGTCCTAGTTCTTGCTTTTGAGATAAGTTACTTCTTTCTTTCTTCCCTGTTTTTTCTCTTCTCCTCTAAAATGGGCATAGCAACACCTCCTGAAAATTAGTTTGAGATCTGTGGAGAAAACTGTGATAGAATATACAGTGTTTTAATTATTGTCATTGATATTGCCATTACAGTCAGGGAAAAAAAGGCAGTACAGATCTGACAGCAGGATCAGGGTATTTCACACTTTTTAATATTTTTAAAATTTATGTAACCATATAACCAGTATTTTATTTTGGTTGTGTTTTGGTTTGGTTGTGATTTTCAGACAAGTGAGGGGGAAACACCAGTTTTTATTTCCCTTTTTATGCAAAATTCATTAGTCTCCAGGAGATTATTCTGTCCTGCATATATCACCTCTGCTTTCAGGATCTGCTTGTATGCCACTCAGATGAACAAAAGTCTTTCACAACTGAGAAAAATAAAAATAATCTCAGTAAATAGGATAAACATGATAGTTTGGGTTTCTTTCAACAGTTGCTCAATCTGCTTCCTTTTGTTTGTGGCAAAATCTGTAAGTCTGACTTGCACATATGCCTTGACTGACTTGAAAGATTTATGTTACCAATTGCTAATCTCAGAGTATTTTTTGAATGCCAGCCTCCACTGCAGGAAAATACCTTATGTTCTGGGCGCAGAGTGGCCGTCACAGCATGGAGGTCCATGGAGGCTACCTCGCACTACTGAGAAGAGCAGGCATCTGTCTTCCTCCAACTCCAGTGCTCTCAGTACCCAAGATATTCATTTACCTTTCTACTACATTGCAGTTTAGAGCTAGTTCGGGTATCTCTACATCAGTGGTTTTCTCACTGTGATCTGTGAATTCCTATGGATTACTTCTAAATGGGAGGTCTCATAATTTACCATTTTCTAAAAAAGCCTGTGCTTCCCTTATGCTTTTTTTTCTCTTCTAAAGCATAGAAAAAGTCTACAGACTGAAGAAATTTGAAAACTACTGCTGCAAACCACAGTAGAGATGTGATAAGTCTCTTCATAAAACCTCCTTTCAAATTTCCCATAACTTTTAACTTTGACCTCTTCCATTTCTTCTGAGTCACTTTAATCTCAGGTCAACACACAAATGTCTGCATCCTGCTACAAAATATTTTGGGAATTCCCAAACTGGCACTTATTAACATTTTAATAGGCAATCAGTTGATTTTGCATACAATTCTAGTATAGTCAAGCCCAGTGTTATCTAGCCTCTAACGGAAGGAATCTAGCAAGTGCAGTGTTTCAAGCACTAACAGACAAGGCTTGTTTGTGCTGTCATTCTCATGACTACTTCTACCAAAGAAGTCGAAAATATGAGGAGGAATACCCTAACAAAAACAAATACACCCTAACAAAAACAAATACAACCACAAAAAGCCTGCTATAATACCAGTTTAGCGAATAAACTTCACTTAGTCCCATCCATGCCAAATTGTCCCACTTACGAACATTTGGGCTCAAGGTATTTGAAAAGAGAGAATTTATCATAAAATACACTGTATAAGCTAGAAAGGTTTATAAAGTTGAATTCCAAAAAACAAATGCTGATTTTATCAAGGACACAAATATAACCAAATAACATTGAATGACACATCAAAGAGCACAGTAGCTTTATTAGAACAATTTACATGCAAAAGCTGCACATTATATTACAAGTACTAAATGCATGTATCCTTCAGTATAATTTCAGAAGGATCAGGAAAGGGATTTGTTTATTCTTTAAGTTTACATAAGTATATTTGGTATTCAACAAGAAAATATCCTTCTGGCAACTGTCCCTCTATATACTGGGGCAATCACCAGGTGGGATAAAGTTACACAGGATCTGGCCTATATCACCTTTAAGGAAGGTGTCTATCATGAGCTAGATCTGAAAACAGTAATTTAATCCAAGAATATCTGTTCATCACTAAAAGCAGGAGACTCAGTCTCTGAGCAGCTTCAGAGCATGTGTATTCCCAACTAGAGTGGCAGGCATTAATTCTATCTTTCACATGTAACAGTGCTGATCCTTGTCCTACCAGACAGCATTCCCAGGACAAAATGTTCATTTTCCCCCTCTTCTCGGGGAACAGAATTCCAGGATTTCCTTCAGGTAAACTACAATAAAAATTGCAAAAGCTAAACTAACACTACCGAGTCAAGGACCTAATTTTCTTCATAAATACGTCCAGTTGTTTACAGTGCAGTGTGTTTGACTTCTCTGTTTCTCTCTACAATTTATCTAAGTGGCCTATCTACCCTGAGAACCTCAATGAAATATCAGTAGGCAAAAAAAGCTTTACAGGTAATTACTTTTTAAAAGCTCTATAATACCTTTATGTACTTTAGCTTATTCAGAGTCACAAACATGGAAGATAATCAATTAAAGATTTAAGTTTCTACGGAACTTCTGGGCATTAGAACCAATGTGCAGCCAAACTTAGTCCCTTTCGGATGTGCAGAATCAATATTCCCATATCACTGCATTAACTCATGAGATAATGCATGAAATGTTCTCAAAGTCAGCAAAGTACTGCCTGCACTTTCATTCCCTTGAAGGAAGAATTCCTTATGAATGAATACCCTTACTTCCCTTCCCTTTCAAAGTAAAGAGGGAAACCACTTGTTTTCAGGTCCTAGTCTGAAAATCACATCAAGTAAAAACTTGTGGGACAATTTCAGGACGAAGCAGAAAAATTTCTTCTATTTCAGATGGCTGTCTATCATGTCATACACTTATCAAATGCATGTCCCCGATTTTTCACCTGAAGCCACTGGAATTGCTACTATTCAAATATACCATCAACATACAACACTTACACACATATAAATATATGTGTATGTTGGTGTGTACACAAATATATATGTATATATACAACAATTACATTTCTCTGCTGAGAATAAACTCAAGAACTTCATCTCAAAAAACAAGGTCTGCTTGGGTTAAAAAAAAAAAAATCATGCAGTGGTTAGAGCAAACCACTAGGGGAAACATAATCACACGCATTAAGCCAATCTCATGACAAGAAATGTGAAATGTGAGTGATTCATGTAATCCTTCAAAAGCTGGTTCCAAGGTACCATCAGATTAAAAATCTGAGAAATCAGTGTCAAAGTCCCAACATGAACACACACAAGCACACGCACAAAAAAGAGCACACTTAATTTTTGCAGATTTGTGCACTGTTTATTGATTACCTTTGTGCCAGTTAGTGCACAAATCTTTGCAGGTTTAAGGCTTCCCTTTCAAACTCATCAGTACCAGGATGCTGTACTCTTGGGGGTTTTGCTGGCTTTATTTTTGGCGCTTTTTTTTTTTNNNGCTGTAAAACACTGATGCTTCACCATTTTGCACACATGACTGGCTCCGTGAATAAAAATAGCTTCACTGTTTTCAGATCTGTCTTTGAGACTATTCTCTGTATTAAGTATATACACCTGTAGCTGAGAACTGGTGTGGAAATCCGTCATTGCACTACTGACCGACAGGTTTTAAAATGGTGTTATGAACTTTCCAGTTTAAAATCTTATTTATGTACTCAGTATAAAAGACAATAAATAATTTAACAGACCATTCCAATGTGTATAGGTTTGCACAAAGAGTTCTTAACCTATTTTTGGCTTTGCTATGTGGGAGGAAGTGACTTTTGTCTTTCTATAGTGAGGGGAATATCGTGTTTTCTCTTTCC